>JBCFYV010000782.1:0-67260 GCA_039000515.1 Timema cristinae
TTGCTCATGTTAAAAAGGAATTAACCAAATTTAGTTTTTAAGTAAAAAAAATTCCTTCCTTTAAAAAAAAATTTTTAAGCATCCTGTAAACAAAGTTAAAATCACCTCTGCCCTTTTAAAAAAAAAACTTTTTTTTTATTTAAAAAAAAATACATCCTACCTCCTGTTACCCCCCCCCTCCTCCTTTTTTTATCTATTCCTCTCCCCCCCCGGGCCCTTCAACAACTTTTTTTTCCAACGACTATTAATATACTAAACAACATTTTTATGAGAATAAAAAAAATTTTCAAAATAAAATATAGCCTATGTTATTTCTGAAAAATGTAGCTTTATATTGGTGAAATAAATTTTTAAAAAAGGTCCGTGTTTTCGAGTTTATCCATTAGAAAAAAAAAAAATCAAATCTTTCCTCTTTTATATATTTTATAGATGGGGTTCTTGGATTAGTTTTCTTTTTTATTATAAAAAATATGTAATAATTCCCTTTAATATTATCAAATTTTTTTAGGTTCAACCCAAAGCATGGAATCATTCAAAGGGGCATACAACAAATATTTTCATTGCAGAACTTTGAAAATCTAATAACAAATTTAAATTATTGTTATTTATGACTAGAAAAAATGTTATTACATATTAGATCTTAGTATACACAACATTGTAACAATCATTAACCATCGCTGTGACTTGATTTATTAGGCCGTGTTTGAATAGTATGTCCCCTACGCACTTAAAATCAAAAATAATTTTCACACTTTTTGTCAGACATTAGTAAAGGCTTTACTTTACACCGGTTCTGATTTAGTGTCTTTGAAATATGGGCGAGATCATGAAAGCAATGCTTTCCATGCTATGAAAATAAGTTATAGGGAGTAAAATTAAAGAATGTGGTCTATTCATGATCACACTCATCAATATTTGGGAGAAAAAACTTTTGGGCTTGTGGGAGAGAATTCCTTCGTTGAGGTCAAGTGTCCAGCTTTTGCAAAGAGCTTATTCCTGAACAAGCAGTTTTGTTAAGGAAAAATAAACATGTTGGAATTTAAGTAAAGACAAAAAAGTGATAGTTTATGTCAACAAAAAAACTCAAGCATTACTTTCAAATCTGATGTCAATAAAATGAAGAAAAACTTAAGAAATTTTACAAGGATTGTGTGGTTACAGAACTTGTAGATTCACTTCAATGTCGTTCAATGCCTATTTGTGACCCTTTATATGTGCTACAATCACAAGAAGAAAAAACTCAAAGAAAACGAGAACTTTTTTTGGGAAAACATGTTTACAAATGTAAAAACCAAAAGAAAGCTTGTTTAAAAAAATGTAAATATACCATGTAAAATACTTTTTTATAGTTTTATATCACTGTGTATATTGTTACTTTTTATTAATACTTTTCCTCCAAAGCTGATTTTTTTATTAATTTGTGATATTTATTTTACATCATATCTATTATTCGAAACAAAAATTTATGGGCTTTGACTGCGTTGATGAATAAACTACTAAAAAAACCTTTCTCAAAAAAATTAACCCTCATTGAATCGGCTGGAATCATGAATTAACGGGTCTAGTCTATAATACGCCTCAAATTTTTGATCAGATAAATATTTCCTTTTTCCCATATGACGGCTATTGTAACTAAAATTGAAATGTCGGAAGCTATTTTCAACGTTGCTAACACCCGCTTCGTTTAAAATTAATTAACCCCAGGCCACGAAAGCCACCAAAATAATATAATATTGATAAATTGTATCTAAAATTATTTTTTGTTTATTCAACCATTGTTATAAATAACATAATAAGAATTAAAGAATAGAGAAAAATAATTTTGTATTAACTTTATGGTTAAAAGAATCACAATTATAACTGATTTTCTTTTCAGTAGAATTATTCATTTACCATTCTCCATTAACCAGAATACCAAGAAAAATATTTTGTATTAAAAGTATATGTGTAGAAGAAATGATTATTTTTTTAGCATCGCGTCTTGCTACCAGTTCGGTTTATAAGATTTACGCAGAGAGATGATGATGGTCTATGCATCAAACCATTAACTTTATCAAGGTTTATTGTAATATTTTAAAAAAAACAACGTAAAGTTGAATTATTTTGATTTGTTTTACTTATTTATACATTAATTATACTTTCTGATGTTATTGAAATTGATTTCATATCTATGGGTAGTTGGGTTGAAATTATTTTTAAAATCAACTTTGTGTGGGGTCAGTTTTGGTTTTTCTGTTTCCTGCTTTGTACTTTCAGTATATATGTAGAATCATGTGTACTTTCAGTATATATGTAGTCATATTTGTTTAAAAAAATTTAGTATTAAAATGTTTCTAAATAATAATAATAATAATAATTATTATTATTATTATTATTATTTAGATGCCCATCGACATAATGAGGTCATTAGAGCCTCAACATATTTTTAATGCATAGTAAACTCACCATAGGAGAAAATGATATTCCCCGGTCTCTACAAAAAGGTAAAAGACAGTATAAAAATATGAAAATAAAAAGGAATAGATCTTAATATGAGAAGATACCCACCCCTATAAGAAATCCAAATAGGGAGTGCTCAAATGAGCTCATAGTACAAATTGAGTTGAAACACCTGCTAAAGAAAAAACCCACAGCTGTATCACTCAAATTAAAAAAAAATTAAAACAATAAGCTTGATTTATGAACATAGCATGTCAACAAAGGCTCACGTCCTTTGTTCTTTTACTATTTTTTTAGCACCATGTCTTATTACTCGTTCTGGTTATATGCCTATGTACTAATTACACGGGAAGCCCCGTGATGGTAGGAGACGGGATGTCACGATTTATGAGGATACCGTGAAGTCTACAAGTAACTAGTAAAGAGATGAAACCTGACTGACACATTCAGCCAGCAAGCACTGTAGCCGATACTAGAGTGTAATAACTAATAGCTGTTATTGGAACTTATTTGATATTTCTGGTATTAACGTCCTTTGGAGAAATTAATTGAAGCATAAACATTGACATTTAGAATATCCAGATCTTTATTACATCAGTTCCATTTAATCAACAGAAATTATTTTCTAGAAATAATAATTTTAACTTTTTCTGTTTGGATAATTTTCCGGAAAAAATACAGGGAAAACTTTCCGTCTCACATCTCTAGCAAGAAGCAATGGCGAACTGTATTTTTGGGTTTATAGGCCTCTTCAGTGCAGCGTAGCTGATGTTTCGCTGTGGAAGCAAGAAAACTTATTTTTCCAATGTGGTGATTTTTTGTTCCAGTTACATTATGACTTCCCGTGGTCAATAATGGTTAAGCTTGTAACAAATCGAAGGAATACTGATATTGACGAAAAGAAAGATGCAAAGAAATGGCAATGTCCCCCCTGCGGGACGGGGTTTAGAATAGTCCCGCAGTATCCCTGCTTGTCGTAAGAGGCGACTAAAAGGGAGGCTTCTGTGCAGGACGTACCTCGTGCAGGAAAAACCTATCCTTAATCTTTCCTTTCACCTCCTTTTTTCTTCCTTCCCTTTCACTCCTTTTTTTTTCTCATTCTTCTCCCTTCGCTTCCTCACTCCTTACATCTTTCTTCCCTTCCCTGCCGTCCAGTCCTGCACAGAGACTTTTGGCTCCACCGTTGATGACCTTGGCATCTAACACGGCTTTCCTTTGATGATTATCGGATACCACTGCTTAGAGCTCCTGAGTGAAAGTGCGCGGTTGTAATATCTTGGTAGAAGGGCCTTAGGGATGACAATAACCGGGTACCCTACCTTGAGAAAAGACCGGTTGCGTTCACGAAGGCCCGGACGTAAAATTGGCACTTTCCTGCACCCACTTGCTGCGATGACCTCTCTCCTGGCGCAGCCCCACGCGAAGGTTGTCATGTCTAGCGTCGTGTGGGTTTCCCGCCAGGAGGGTTAACAGGGCCTCATGTGGTAGAACCAACTTGGATCACCCTGGGTCTACGATCCGAGTATTGTGCAGGTTGTCCCCAAAAAAGGCATGGCCACCTCCATTGTCACCGCTGACACCTCACTGTCCGCTAGCAACGTACTGCCACACCCCGCTGGCAACTCACTGCCCGGCCCCTCACAGGGCCGTATTAATGATAAGAGCCGGAAACGGGTAAGGCCGTCCAGCCCTTTAACAGAAAAAGTCCAGGAAGTTGTGAGGCCCCAGCCCCGCTTCCTGGTAATGTCTCGAGTAGAGGAAAACGAAAGTCTTAAGCGAGTAAGCCCATTTATCCTCGAAAGAGTGATAAATGGTGCAGCACAGTCTGACGTATCAATAAGAAAACTGCGTGATGGCACTATAATGATACAAACAATAGCAGATATTCAGTCCTCAAAAGTAATGGCAATCTCTAAAATACCGTTGAGCAATACGTCTCATATACCGGTGAAGGTGGAGCCTCACGGGTTCCTCAATGTTTGCAAGGGAGTGGTCACTTGCTATGACCTCGACTGCGTGAGCATTGAGGATATCTGTGAGGAACTTTCCCCCCAGCACGTCACCGAAGTATACCGCATTGTAACCAAAAAGAACGGACAAGAGAAAAAAACCGACACGTATATCCTTACTTTTGCAACACCTACCCTTCCAAAGGAAGTCCGAGCGGGTTTCCACGTGCTCAGGGTCCGTCCGTATGTCCCTAACCCCCGGCGCTGCTTTCAGTGCCAGGAATTTGGGCATACGAATCTGCGATGCCGTGGTAAGCCAACCTGTGCGGATTGCGGACAGGAGGCTCACGAAACACCATGTGAGTCTCCTAAGCACTGCGTCAACTGCAAGGGTCCGCATCCTGCCTGGTCTCGGGCCTGTCCGAAATGGAAGGTAGAGAAAAAAGTCCTGGAGATACAATCCGAAAAGAAGATCTCATATGCCCAGGCACGAAAGGAATACACATCTAGTCAGGCTCCGGTATTTCAAACCTCCTACAGCCAAATTGTCAGTCAGAATATCAACTGTCCCAACTGTCATTGCACAGTTAATCTCGCAAAGCCGTCTACACGACCTGTGCCATTAGTCTCTACTCGAGACAATCTCAATAATAAACGCGCCAACTAAGGTGGCGCCTAAATTGCTAGAAGAGGCGAAACCTCAACATAGGTCGTCTCCCCCCACCCGTACCGCCGAGGAGCCCTCCTCGGGGAACACACCCGACTGCACCTCGGGGACCTCCCCCGAGCCCACCTCGGGGACCTCCTCCGAACCTACCTCGGGGACCCACCCCGAACCGGCCCCGGGGAAACAAAAGAACTTGCGGCCGTTGTTGGTTCGTCCGCTCTGGTCTCTGGGTCACCGGAGGTTGGAGTGGGTGGTGGAACGGGTGAGGCCGCAAAGGCGAATCCTGCTGGTACCTGGAGAAAGGTCCAGAGAGGTGTCGCCGACACAAATAGTAAGAAAAAAGTGCCAAAGGCTGTAACAAAGCCTTCGCGCTTAGAATCAACCCCAAGTCTCTTCCGGAGAAACAAAAGCCTCTCTTGAAACGAGAGGTCCAGGAGAGACTTGGCAAGGCCAGAGGACCTAAAAAGGTCCTTAACCAATTTTTATTACTAAGAGATAGTGACATGGATTGCGTGGATGAATAAATTTATATTTGTACCTAATGTCGCTACTACAATGGAATTGTAGGGTTTTTATGCTCGTGTAGAGGAAATTAAACTAATAATTTCTTCCCTGCATCCTTCCATATTGTGTTTGCAGGAGACCCACTTCCGCCCAACTGACAGCCCGATGCTTCGTGGGTACGATGTATATCGTACCGACAAGCCATTCTTCGATCGGGCTAGCGGAGGTGTGGCTATACTTGCACGTAGCAATATATATAATAAGTCTATAAATATTGTATCTGATCTCCAAGTGATTGCTGTGAGAGTCTCCCTTCCTATAGAAGTAACTGTATGCTGCATCTACCTCCCACCAGGTGAACGTGTTTCAAAGAGGAGCCTAGAGGCCCTCTTTAAACAACTTCCCGCCCCCTATATTATCTTGGGGGACTTTAACGCACACAACCTGGTGTGGGGGTCTAATTATACAGACGCCCGCGGGAGGATGGTAGAGGATATTCTTGTCTCGGGAAACCTGGTGTTAATGAACACCGGGACCCAGACACACTTTTCCACCTTTAATGGTGTATCCTCTGCCATCGACCTAACTCTATGTAGCCCCGGGATCGCTGCCCACTTCCTTTGGGAGGTCCACTCGTATCTATGTGGCAGCGATCACTTTCCCATTCTGCTTTCGCTAATTGAAGACCCTCCCGGTATAGCACGTGCACCACAATGGGTGCTTAAACGTGCTGACTGGGATAAATTTCGCGAGCTCGCCGTATTTGTACAACCCCTTTCTCCGGACGTCGATGTTAATATTGCCCATTTTACTTCGACGGTCATCATGGCGGCGAGGGAATCTATCCCTAAATCCTCGCCAAATCCGCGCCACCATCCTATTCCCTGGTGGAACGAGGAGCGTAGATTGGCTATTTCTGACCGTCGAAGAGCATTACGTCTCTTCCATCGGCGTCCTATCTTGGATAATCTAGAATCATTCCGGATTATGCGTGCTCGAGCTCGCCGTATCATTCGTGAAAGCAGAAGAGAGTCTTGGAGACAGTTTATATCTACCCTTACAATTTCCACTCCCACAACTAAGGTTTGGGACAATATTCGTAAATTACGTAGTAGCAAAAATACCATCAATAACATACCTGCCCTCATGTCAAATGGTACGCTTGTCTCCTCCCCTGTGGAGGTCGCCAATGTATTGGGCTCTATGTTCACCGCCATATCTAGCACTGCAAGCTACTCAAATGAGTTTGCAGCGCATAAGCGGAACATAGAGCGCCATTCTATTGACTTTGGTCAGAGTCAGGGGGAGGATTACAACTCCCCCTTTACTTTAGATGAACTGACCTATGCCATGTCCCAGGCGGGTAGCACAGCTCCTGGCCCCGACGACATTAATTATGAAATGTTGCGCCAGTTACCCCCTGCTGGACGAGCATATCTGTTGGACATCAAAGACCTGAAAGCGAGGTGTATAAAAGCACTCAACCTGCTTAAAGTGGTTAGCGGTCGGTCCTGGGGGCTGATAGGGAAACCTTGATGCGCCTGTATAGGGCCTTGGTAAGATCGAAACTAGATTACGGCAGTTTAGTGTATGCATCAGCGAGACCTTCGGCGTTGAAGACGCTGGATAGTGTCCACCATGCTGGCATACGACTGGCTACTGGTGCATTTCGTACCAGTCCAGTCGTCAGCATCTGTGCCGACGCCGGTGAGCCCCCTCTCTCTTACCGGCGGTCCTATCTTCTGGCATCTTACGTTTCAAAACTTCACTGCATGCCGGAGCATGTTGCCTACCGACCTGTGTTTCATCCCCCTAACCGTGTCTTCTATGAAACCAAATGGCGTAGTACAAGGCCGGTTGGGATCAGGATGCTATCGGTATTCGACACGTGTGGGATAGTCCTGCCAAAGGCTATCCCCACATACCCAGGTCGAGTTTCTCCCTGGAAGATTCGCCTACCTCAATGCCATTATGATCTTGCCAAGTTCCCTAAAGCGACCACCCCGCCGATTATATATGAGAGGACATTTAATGAGCTCCTCTCCACTCGCTTTCAGGGCTTTGAGCGCATCTATACGGATGGCTCCAAGTGTGGGGCTTCCGTGGGATGCGCATTTGTTGTGGAGGGAAACAATTTTAAATTTGGTTTACCTGGTGAATCCAGTGTTTTTATGGCTGAATTATACGCCATTTTTAAATCTCTGTGTTTTGTGTATCGTAAGTGTCACCGTTCTGTTCTCATCTGCACGGATTCCATGAGTGCTCTGTTGGCATTGTCCACCCTCTACTCTTGGAATCCCCTGGTGCAGATGATACATGAGCAAATTTTAAAAATTGATTCATTAAGCACCCGGCTCGCCTTTTGCTGGATTCCTGGTCACGCCGGTCTCTCAGGAAATGAACTGGCTGACCAGGCGGCCAAGGAGGCGGCACGCCTGCCTCCGGAGGCGAGTATGGGTGTGATGTTTTTAGATCTAAAGGGTTATGTTCGGCGTGGGGTCTTACGCACCTGGCACGAGCAGTGGGTTTCGACCCCTGCTCAGAACAAGCTGCGGTCCATCAGGGACGGTGTGTCGCGGTGGCCCTCTTCTATACGAAAGTCCAGAAGAGAGGAGGTCATCGTGACAAGGCTCCGCGTCGGACACACAGCGTTGACCCATGGATTTTTATTGAGAGGGGACCCACCTCCAGTGTGTGAGTTTTGCGATGCTCCCCTTAGTGTGTACCACATTTTGGTGGAGTGTCGCAAGTATGCCCCTATCCGCCTGGCACTTAATTTTAAAGGTGACCTTCGGTTTTTACTACGCGATAGCGCGGATGGAGTTATATGTTTACTTCGTTTTATACGCCAGGCGGATCTTTTTAATGCTATTTGAGTCACTTTTATAAAGTGACTCATCTGGACTTTCTCATATTGAGTTTTTTTTAACATTTTAGTATATTTAAATATGTTTGTTTTGTCTTTTTAACGTATTATTTTAACACGTTTTATAATTTTAATGTGTTAAATTTTAATATGTTTGTTTTGTAATTTTAACGTAGTGTATACACCTGTGGTTTTATTTTAGCAGGTGTATCACTTCTTTTGTTCTAATAGCCAATTTGAGCGCTCCTATGGAGTGTCTCAAATGCGCATTTTCTCATATTGAGAATAACTGTTTTTAAATTAATTTAAAATTTTATTATTGTATATTGTTTTATATTTTATCTCTCCACCTGTTTATTCTAACAGGTGGACTATGTGATGTCTCTTCCCATTGGGGATTCTACTGTGTTTAATTTATTTTTAAAGGCCCTAATGACCTTACTGTGTCGACGGGCCTCAAAACAATAATAATAATAAAATGGCAATGTTTTGTCGTACCTGAAACAGGTTTGTGGATTTTACCTTTTGTTAGACTATAAATAGATCTAGCTGAAAAACATATTTCATTAATTCTGAAGCTGGGAGCTGGAAGGCATAAACAACCAGGATGATAACTTATGAAGAAAGAAGACCAATTGGCTCATATTTATACAATGCAAAATAGGTGAATGGTATGACTATACTAGGGTACGGTTGCTGACCGGAAATCACAGATGAAGGACAAAAATTTACAAACTTATATCACAGAAGGACAACATAAATATTTAACCACTAATATCAAATATGAAAAAAAACAAAAAAAACACGAAAATGAAAACAATGAAACCATAACTATTTAAAATCCTGTTTTTAAAAGCTGAGTGTGCTGTAAATATCGGTGACCATTTACTCTGGTGAAATTTACTTTATGGCATAGACTTAATTGTTTGATTAGTTTCAATTTGTGTTTATACCACTTCTATTTTTCAGGCTGTTCAAATTTACTCCCCTCTGCATCTTCAGAAAATGGACAGGTGAACAATTTTGTTGAAGAAGGGACTGAACAGATGGACAGTTTCAATGACAAAGAACCTGAAGGACAACAGTACCAAGCTTCAGCAGATATACGTTTCTTATTCCTAAAAAAAACTCATTATTTATAGTTGAATTTTATGTCTGCAGTTGCATTCTCTGTTAATGCATTATTTTATGTATGGCCCACTATTGTTTGTTTTTCAGTTGATGCCAACTTACAACAACCTTCTACCAGTAATAAATCAAATAATGTAAAAGATTCTATGTCATCCACTTCTACAAGTAGTATTGAAGACAATACATCTGAAGATCCAGATTATTCAACTGAAGATTCGAGTTCATCAGATACATCGAAAAGAGAAACACCTTTTAAGTGCACTACAGAAAATGAAATAATCCTTGAAGAAGGCAGGACAAGAAAACGCATTAACAGAAAATCACTCTGGAAAAAAAATGTTGCAAAAAGATTAAAAAACCAAGGAAAAGCATATGTTTCATCGACCACAGGCAAAAACATGAAAGCGAGAGAATTATTACCTCCATGTAACAAACGTTGTAAGCTGAAATGTACATTAAATTTCACAGATGAAGCAAGGATAAAAAAATTAGAAAATTACTGGGCTATTAGGGATGTAGACAGACAATGAGACTACTTGTCATATTGAGTGGTGAATATAAAGCAAAATTACCAGTATCATGTGCATGAAAGCAAACAAGCCAACAATGCTTTTCATTTTACCAACAATAACAATCGCATTAGAGTGTGCAAAACATTTTTCAACGCTACTTTAAGTATTACCGAGAGACCTATAAGAACTGCCAATGAAAAAGTACAAAATCTGCAACAGTACTAACAGAACTCAGGGGAAAGCATGGAAAGCATAAGAAGCTAGAAGAAAGCATTCGAGAAGGTATTAGAAACCATATAAATTCCATCCTGAGAATGGAAAGTCATTACACTCGGGCCTGTTCCAGTCGTGAATACATTGAAGTTGGGTAATCACTGGCAGATCTACACCGTGATTATGTGAAAGAATGTAAGATAAAAAATGTGTCTCGTGGCAAATATTTTATGTATCATAAAATTTTCAATGAAGAATTTAATATTTCATTCTTTTGTCCTAAAAAGGACCAGTGCGCCCGCCACTTGTGCAACTTATATAAATGCCTCAGATTTAGAGAAAGAAAAACTTAAGGATGATTATGAAAATCATATTTCAGAAAAAGAATTGTCACATATTGAAAAACAAACTGACAAAGAGAAAGTTAATGAGAAATATGTATTAGCATGTTTTGATTTGCAAGCGGTTCTTCAATGCCCCAGAGGTGAGCTTTCAGTGTTTTATTATTTATCGAAACTCAATGTATTCAATTTTACTGTGTACGAGTGTAAAAAGAAAGCAAAATCAAACAGTTGTATTTGACTCGCGGTAAACGAGGAGCCAATAAAATAGGCTCATGTCTATTGAAATACTTAGAAGAAAGGTCGGCAGAGAATACTTCGGGGGAGCTTGAGTTTGTATTCTATTCCAATAACTGCATCGGACAGAAAAAAAAAAAAAAAAAAAAAAAAAAAACATTACTATATTTATTTATGCAGTAAATTAGTATAACATTAAATCTATTACTCATAAATTCCTGATATCTGGTCACACCAAGAATGAGGGAGATTCGGCACGTTCCTTAAGTCTGGACCAATCTATGTGCCAGAACAATATGTCTCGCTGATATGAACTGCAAAAACGACTGGTAGACCTTATATGGTGAAGGAATTATCTCATACAGATTTCTTTGATCTAAAATAATTGAATTCACAGGTAGGAAGTTACCTTTCAGATGACAAGCTAACTGACATGAAAATAATAAAAATAGATAAAACTACTCCGGACACCATTTTATACAAGACCTCTTATTCACAAAATTATTTTTTGGAAATGAGATTGAGAAGTCAAGAAATAAACAGAAGATTATGTTAAACTCACCTTATCAGACACGCTTCAAGATTTCAGAAATAAATAAATGTGATCTTCTTGAATTCTTAAGAAAAAAGCACATACCAAGTTATTATTAACAATTTTACAAGAACTTATATATAGTCCTAAGAAAATCTTATAATATTGTATAACAAATCTTAGGAAAAGTACTGTTAAATATTTGACTTTGACCCCATCATTTTGTCTGCCTAAAATTGTTGAAGTTTGTAGTAAGGTTGTTCAAGTGGTTGCATTATTGTAAGAGGTCGTCGAAAGCGAAGTATTTAAAATGGCCTTAGAAGTTAACGATTACTGTCCAATAAGTGAAGCTCTAAAGATTATCCCAGAATCATTCAGTGGGGATAAGCGAAAACTAAGGGAATTTGTAGAGAATGTAGAAGCAGCGTTTGATTTGGTGAATCCTGTAAACCACCCTAAATTGCTAAAATTTGTCAAAGCTAAAATCACCTAAAATCACAGGGGACGCGAAGTCAAAATTATTAGTTCGAACCACAACAGAAACATGGGAAGACGTAAGAGACGTATTAGAAGAAAATTACGCTACTAGAAGGACGTTAGACTTTTACGCATGTCGTATGTTTAACGCTCGACAGGGAGCCACCGAACAAATAGCTCAGTGGGGAAGTCGTATAGACACAATGCAAACAGACTTCAAAGAGGCGGCTAGTAGAGTATGCTCACAGGATGAACAAGTAGGGGCATTGGCCCTAGTTCAGCATTTGGCAAAAGCTTGCTTTATTTAGGGACTATCGAATGAAAGGATCCAAACCATAGTAAGAAGCAGGAACACCGACGTAAGGAGTTTAGGGTTAGCCGTAGAAGTTGCCCTAGAGGAAGAAAGTAACATAATATCACAGAAGGAAAAAGGTTACCGTGAGAATAGACCAATTAAATTGGACAATAGTAGGGCAGAAGTAAAGTGTGCAAATTGTCATAAAATAGAACATAGTGTAAATCGCTGTTACCTAAGGAGGTAGGTAAAGCCAGAGGTAAAGCGTGAACCACGGGAGGTTCACATGGGTCTACAAAGGGTCTGTTACCTTTGTGGAGAACCCGGCCATTTTCAACAAGATTGTCCGAGGAATAGGTGGAGAAGGAAATTCCCAGGTAGGCCTATAGAGAGGCAGGGAAACTTTTAAGGAGGCAGGGTAGGCAACCCACCGTGTCCTCCTACCAGCGAAGGGGCGGTTGCAGCAGTAGCGCCCGGGAGAAAGTATATTGTGGGGGAGTAGGACCAAGTATAGTCCGACCACCAAATCTTTGTGTTGTAGGAATTGCTACGGTAGAAACGCGGAAAGAAGGATGTACAAATTATCTTATAGACACAGGGTCAGAGATAAGTTTAATAAGTAAAAGCTGTCTAGTGGATTGTGTTCGAGATAAAATAGACACTAGGGCTGCAGCTAGCGTTTCTGGCATTACAAACAATGTCATGTGGACTCAAGGGAAGGTCACCTTGCACATGAGAATAGGCAACGATGTACACACACATCAGTTTCACGTGGCGGAAAACCTCCGTTACGAAGGAATCTTAGGTAGAGATTTTTGGAATAAATTGCAGGCAATAATAGATTTCAAGAGAAGCGAGGTCAGAATAGGTCAGCATGTACTGCCTATGTTAGATAAGAGTCTAAGCATCACCAACAAAGTGTATGTACCACCTCGTAGTGAAAAGATAGTGGAATTAGTAGTCGAGGGAGAAGGATTAGGCGTAGTTCCTAAAAGTTCTCTAGTGCCAGGGGTGTGCTTGGCAGAAGCTCTCACAAACGCTAGGAAAGGGGTGTGCGTGAGTAGCATATTAAATACGACAGAGAAACGGGTTGAAATTGACTTACCCATAGTTAAATTAGAAAATGTTAACTTAGTCGAAAAAACATGTTTTGAGGGTAAAAGACCAATAAGGGATAGAATAGGATTATTAGCAGGAAAGTTAAGGCTAGGACATTTAAATGTAGAAGAGAAGGAAAGCATTGAAAAACTATGCTATGAGTATAACGACATATTCTATTTAAAAGGAGATGACATAAGGGGAACGAAGGTCATCGAACACACGATACCATTGTGTAAAGACACACAGCCAGTGAATCAAAAACAATACAGGATTCCTGAAGTTCATAAACAAGAGGTTGAAGGTCAGGTTGAACAAATGTTGAAAGATGACATTATACAACCTAGTACAAGTCCTTGGAACAGTCCATTACTTGTTATTCCCAAGAAAGTAGATGCCTCAGGGGAAAAGAAGTGGAGAGTTGTTATTGACTTTAGGAAGCTTAAGGAGATAACGATAGGGGATGCATTCCCCATCCCCAATATTGCAGACATATTAGATCAGTTAGGTAAAGCTAAATATTTATCTACTTTAGATATGGTATCGGCGTACAATCAATGTCCGCTAAAAAGGGAAGACCAAGCTAAAACAGCTTTTAGTACCCAGACAGGGCATTATGAATTTAAAAGATTATGTTTTGGTTTAAAAGGTGCACCAGCGACATTTCAGAGGTTAATGAATACAGTATTAACAGGGTTACAAGGGTTGAAATGTTTAATTTACTTAGATGATGTTGTCTTTGGTGAGTCATTACAGATACATAATGACAGATTAGAAGAAGTGTTTCAAAGATATAGACAACATGGTTTGAAATTGCAACCAGATAAATGTGAATTTTTAAGGAAAGAAGTTACATATCTAGGACATGTAGTAACCACCGAAGGGGTTAAACCAGACCCTAGAAACATAGAGAAAATATTAGAATATCCTAGACCAACTACGACTAAACAGCTAAAAGGTTTTATAGGCATATGCAGTTATTACCGCAAATTTATAAAGGGATTTAGCCAAATAGGAAAGCCATCGTATCAGCTTTTGAAAAAGGGGGCAAAATTCGAATGGGCAGAAAAGCAAGAAAGAGCATTTAATCAATTTAAGGAAATTTTAACAACAGAACCTTTATTGCAATTTCCGGATTTTTCCAAACCTTTTGTTCTGACTACAGATGCGAGTCAAGAGGCTGTAGGTGCCGTACTATCACAAGGAAAAATAGGGAAAGACTTACCAATAGCTTTCGGGAGTCGAACCTTAAACCAAGCAGAGAGAAATTATTCTACAACGGAAAGGGAATTATTAGCAATTGTATGGGGAGTCAAATATTATAGACCATATTTATATGGAAGAAAATTTACGATAGTCACGGACCATAAACCGTTGACATGGATCTTTAGTGTGAAGGACCCGAGTTCGAGATTAAAGCTAGAAGAATATGATTATCAAGTAATCTATAGAAAAGGCAGTGTAATTAGTCACGCAGATGGGTTAAGTAGGAGCTATGAGGTAACCGAGATTCAAACCACGACCTCAGAAAAACAAACCCAAACAGAGAAGGGAGTTTCTAATGATTCAGATGATAAGATAAATGGAGAAAATAAAATAAATATTTTGAAGAGATTTCATGATGAGCCATTAGGAGGTCATCAGGGTATGAACCGAACATATCATAGAATTAAGTTGTATTACCAGTGGCCACAAATGAAAAGGGACGTAGAGGATTATATCAAGAAGTGTGAAGTGTGTCAAAAGGACAAAATCACACAAAGAAAAACAAAAATGCCATTAGAATTGACCACTACGCCGGAGGTAGTTTTTGAGAAACTATGTCTAGATATAGTAGGACCATTGACTGAGACTAGTGAAGGTCACAAGTATGTGTTAACTTGTCAGGACGAGTTATCTAAATATACAATAGCTATACCCATAGATCAACAAGATGCAGCTACAGTAGGTAGAAATTTGTTGAACAAGTTATTTTAAAATTTGGAATACCTAGTTCAATATTGACGGATCAAGGGTCAAATTTCATGAGTGAAATGTTTACTAATGTTTGTAAAATGTTAAAGATAAAGAAACTTCAGACCACTTGTTATCACCCACAAACCAACGGTGCATTAGAGAGATGTCATCGAACAATAGTAGAATACTTACGTCACTATATAGCTACTGATCAACAAGATTGGCATAAATGGTTACCTTATGCCACTTTTGTATACAACACAACGCCTCATAGTGCGACAGGTTATACACCGCATGAGTTATTATTTGGTAGAAAGGCCAGTATTCCAGGGATATTACAAGATAAACCCGAGGAAAATCTTTACACTTATGACGATTATGTCAAAGAGTTAAAAGAGAAGTTACAAGTAAGTCATGAAATAGCGAGGCGAAATTTAGTACAGGCCAAAGAACAAAATAAATATCATTATGACAAAACATGTCATGTACCTACATTCGAGATAGGAGATTCAGTTTTATTATTTGATGAAACAGTAAGGAGAGGTAGGTCAAAGAAGTTGACGTCCCAATGAGTAGGTCCTTACAAGGTAATTAAAGTTGACGGGGTAAACAGTACAATCCAGTTGAAGAAAAATAGGACCCTGAAAGTTCATGCAAATAGATTGAAACTATTTTTCTAAACACAACGTCGAAAGAGAGAAGCGGGTGTTATTAGCCCTGGGAAATAATAGGACAAGAAGGGCTCAGAGAGACGTGGCAGGATAGTTGAAGGAAAATAAGAAAAACAAAAAAAAAATATATATAATAAAAATAAAAAAAAAAAAAAAAATCAAGGAAGAATATGAGTATGAGGGCCTCTAGTCAGATAACAGGTACGTTTGTTTTAATTGTAAATAAATAGAGGTCGATTTTTTTATATAGATGATAAGCATCTATTTTAGGTTGTGTCGTTAGCCACACCAAAAGGAAATTTAAAAGAGAAAATAGGAAGGGACCAAGTAAAGGTCAAACTCAGGAGTATCTGAGTTATTTAAATGTAGCGAGAGCTTATTATGTGTTCTATTGTTTATAGGGAGATGGGAGTCTTAACCATTGTAAACATGTTTCTATTGATCACTGTGTGTGCGAGTCTTGACGTACGGGTAGAGAAGATAAGAGAATCGCCTGGCTGTACTATGAACGTCGCGGGGAAGCACAGTTATTCAACACCGAGTGGAGGTTGGTCACTTATGTAAATTTATCTCAGATCGAAGATAACTATGAAAAGATTAACGACTATGCTAAATTGACACGTAGATTGTGTAACGTAAATAATGAAACTTTGAAAAACAAAACTCAGTGTATGTCAAAAATTAAAGATAGTATTCAGTCTATCAAAGAGATAGAAATTAATAAGAATTTGATTAAACAAATTACTTAGGGGGAACCAGCAAATAAAGTTAAACGTAGCATATTTCCTTTAAATATTATAGGGCAAATTAGCAGAGTTTTATTTGGGATATTAGACGAAGATGATGCTTCATATTACAATGAAAAAATTAAAATTTTAGAGGAAGAACGAGCACAATTTCTGAAATTATCCAAAGAACAAATGCTAGTGGTAAAGTCCACTTTGCAAACTGTTAATCAGACAATTAAAGATACCGCCGATAACGAGAAAACGTTAAGGGAAGGATTAGAAAGAATTAAAATACAGATAAACGAAAGGGATGGCAAGATAAAAGAAAGCTTTGATACTATGACATTAAAAATAGCAATAAATGAACATATTTTTAATTTAGATAGGGCCATAAGAGAGGTAAAACAACAATATGAGATTTTAATTGACGCCATTTTGAATGCGCAGAAGGGCATTCTACAACCTCATGTAATCACGCCTAATAAAATTATAGAATATTTCAGGCAGACTCAAACCCATTTACCTCAAGAGTTATCCCTACCATTTCCATTACGTATGTCATATGGACACAAATTATAGAATATTTTAAGATTGGAAGTTTATGTAAACTCTAATGTATTAACTTATATAATTGTATTGCCTTTGACCGATCATTATAAATATATTGTGTATAGAGTTTTGCTATTACCTGTAAGACTGTCAAACTCAACAAATAAGTTTATTTTTGTGCAACCGGAGAAGGAAATCTTATTGTTAGAAATGAGCAAATTATACTATGCCAAAATTAGTCAATATAACTTTGATCAATGTAGACAAATTGAAAATGACTGGTTTGTATGTAAACAATCATTTCCATTGTTAAGTACGCATCTTAATGAAGAATGTGAAGCAAAGATGATTAGTTACACTAAAACAATACCAAAAGATTGTGAAAAGAAAATTGTTGAATTAGAAAGACCCTTATGGATACCCTTAAAGAATAATGAGTGGATTTTCTGTGTCCCATTTATAGAGAAATTGACTGTATTATGTGAAGGTCAAGAACCTTATGATGTTACTTTAGACGGTACAGGGAAGTTAAAATTTTATTCAAAATGTAAAGGTTATGGTTCCAACATATTACTTCAAACTCAATCTCTGATTACAAGTAATGAAACCAATAAAGATGTAATACCTTCAGTTAATTTAGAAAATGATTGTTGTGTAATGGAAGGTGAACAATTAAATCTAGGTAAGTTAGAGTTGGACTTACCTCTAAAACATGTAGTCAATCAAGTAGACGATTTACGTTATGCCAGTCATAAAATGGACGAAGTAGAAAGAATGATACAGGAAGAAGAATGGAAAATTAACCATTCAGTTAAAATATCAAAATTGTCAATATTTACTTATGTACTGATATCTGTAATAAGTTTAATAATAATCTTAATAATATGTAAATGTTGTAAAAGGTGTTGTGGTGATTTTAATAGTTGTAAAAGATGGTGGACAGAATAATTGCTGTAAGAATTTAATTGGTTTTAAACCAATGATTGTAAACAATATTCATGGTTCAAGGGAGAGTGTTTATACACCCACCCTCACAAGATCTTAGAGAAGATCAAGAGTTGATTTGAGTTCCGAAGGGGAGAGTTTAGAGTTACAACCTATAAGAGAAACACCCCTAAAAGAAAGATTTTGGAAGAAACGAAAACAACATAACTTGGGGTTATATTGTTTTCTTATTCAAAGGGGGGAGTGTCATATACCTAGGGGGTCAGTCAGGTAATTGTTATAACCCCTTAGAGCAATAATCATACCACCAGGTAGATAAAGGTATTTGAAAGATAATTAATATTCAAGATGTTTAATATTTTAATGTTACATTTATTGTAATAGTAACGCAATACAAAAGAGGTGTAACAAAATAGAGTTCGACTATAATTAAAGTAAATCTTAAGGCATACAGACTATAGGTCATTTAGGAAATGCGTTTTATAATAACACTTCCACGTATTTCCTTATTCAAAGACAATATTGTGAGTGCTGGAGTCCATCGTGAGTAAACAGTGGAAATCACCCCAGTCACATGCTCTTCTAGAAACTGTTGGTTGCACCATTTGCACTGCGTAGCTAGAACCTTCCACTGATAAACAGGGAGGGTATATAAACCCCGGATACCCAACATCGGGGCTGCTCTTTTGTGTCAATTGTCGTACTGTATGTACGTATAAGTATTGTCTGGATTACTCTTCGCGTGAATCACAAGCTTGTATTATACTTTTGTTATTAATTAATAAAAGTGTAAGAACATTAATCTTCACAGACTACAACATCTGTCTATTTCTTCAAGACCTGAGGCTCCTACCAAGGATTTAGTCTCGAAACGAACCTATTAGTTCCCTTCCTCGAGTTCCCATACCTGAGGGATACGACAGGACAGCCACAGGTATATGTTTTAATATGAAATGATCTTTTCGTGGAACATGTGTTTGAAGTGTATATATGGCTGTATATTAAAACCCAGATAATAATAAAAGTGTAGCATAGCTCGTTGGAATTGTTTGATTAGGTTAGGTTTGCATATATTCTTGAAAACTGGTTTTTAAATTGTGTATTTTAAGTGTTGGGGCATATGATTTTTATTTAAATTTTTTGTTGAAACTTATTTAAAAATATATATATTATTGTTGACATCGTGAAACCCCAATAATAATGTAAATTTGGTAGCTTTGAAATTAAGTTACTCCCACATGTTATGTTAGTTTATCTAGAAGTATTTCTATAACTACTGTAACAACATTACACTGTATATAATTTTGTTGTAGATATTGGAAGAACAATCCAGAGGAAGTGGCGATTCTTCAAAAGAAGAGAAAGCAAAAACCCACTCCAAGAGTTTTGGTTGAAGCAATCGACGACTTCGACCGAGGTGTGATTCGTAGAGCAATATAAGGGATGTATGATAGAAGTATGTTTAATTTATATATAGGTTATATTTTTTTAAACATGATCACAAAAAAGTGTGCACAGCACCAAAACAATCATTCTAAGCCTATACATAAACACTATTATAATCATAGTACAACCAATTAATTTTTAAAGCATGTAAGAAGACTCGACAATGCATCACAAAATGAAATTTGCTACCTTTAGTTAATGTATTTTCCAAAAAATTACATTACACATTTTATAGGCCTATAGACCTAAACACTTTAAACAGTGCCAAATCAACATCAATAAAAACCTCACTATTGTTTTTGTTGTGATAAATACAACCTGTAATTTGGTTGTAATAAAGTGATGTGAAATATGTCTAAATTTTGGCTCAGGGTATATAAAAAAAGTATAAGTGGCCTGTGTTTTTTGCTCACAATAACTTGCTCCCTATTGAAGGAAAGGTCGATGTTGTTCTATAATAAACTTATAAATAAATGATGTATTCTATGTTTTTGCCCAAGTGCAAATCCATAAAATTATGCTTATAATTTATTGCCGCTTGTTTGCAGATGAACACGTGACATTGAATACACTTTTGGACGTTCTTCGTGCGAATCCAGGCCCAGGCACTGCAAGTATATTCGAAGGAGGAAGAACAACGCTCTACAAGCTACTACATGAAATTGGATTCTATTGGCAGAAGACAAGCGGAAGAAAAGTGCTGATGGAAGGTGTCAACGTAGCAGCCAAGAAGATAGCATTTTTGAGGGAATACAGGAAACTTGCAGCAGAAAACAATAATTTCGTATTCCTTGATGAAACATGGATTTTTTTCCAAAGGTGAGTGTTTTTTAAGAAATATATTGATAGTATAGCATTAGTGAAATCAAATATAAGCCGAGGCCTGGTTAAAAGATTGTTGCTTGCGCAAAAAACTAATAAATGAGTAAATTTAAATAAAATCTTTCATCAAACAATGTTTCCAACCTGACAAAGGTTCTCTTTTTGCTAAATGCCACCATCTGGCATCTCATTAAACTTTTATTGAGTTTGATTGTAAATTTGTTAGATGGTTTATCATTTTACTGGAAGGACATTTAATTTTAATGACGAATAATACCATTCCCAGCTTAGAAATAAACATAGATATTGTTATTTAGCAAGCCAATTATAAACTTTGCTTTAAAAAATATACAATATTTACATAAAATACACCTTCATTTTATGTTTGATATAAATACATAGTCCCGAAGAGTTGGCAAGATGGTACTAAGATCTGCAAGAGACGTTCACACGGGTGATGGGAAGAGGTTCATCGTTCTACATGCTGGCGGCAGGGAGGGTTTCGTGGAAGGAGCGAGCCTTTTGTTTGCATCGGGGAAGTCGACTGGAGATTACCATGGGGAGATGAACGGCGACAACTTCGAGACGTGGATGAAAGACCAACTGCTTCCCTCCCTTGAAGAACCTTCAGTCATTGTGATGGATAATGCTCCATATCATTCAGTTCAGGTGTGTCATAACACTATAAACTTATTCTGAAAATTGAAAAATGACACGGGAATCGAACCCAAGACCTTTGCCTTAGACGCCAAAGCTAACAACTGAGATATCAAAGATTATTTTTAATACACAGTATTAAATATTTTTACATATATTTTTACATGTTGTCACTTATCTTCAATTAAAGATGCAGTTTTAATAACCCCCCTCTCCACCCACAAATTCATTTATTAAAGACATCACTTATTTATTATTGCCGTAACTATACTGTTACAGGTGGAGAAACTACCCACAAAGAGTTGGAGGAAAGAAGAATACGCTGCATGGCTAACGAAGCACATCAAGTTCGACCTCTCAGCGATGAAAATGGAGCTGATGATCAAAGCTTTAGCCCACAAACCAGAAAAAAGGTAGGCCTAAGTATTTTATAAAAGGCTTAGGCTGCTTTCACTATAAATATTGATAGCAATAATAAAGTGTTTCAATTAGAGTTAATGTTCATGTTACCACCCTTGAACAAAATCATTAATAATAATCTAGTAAATATGTTTTCATTTAAGGGTGATTCTCGCAAAACATAATTAACCAACTGACCAATAAAAAAAACTAATCATGTTTTACAATTTAATAGAGAAATCAAGAACATTCTTTTAGTGTCATAAATAAACTACATATCATAAGCAGTAAATTATTATTATTATTATTATGGTTTAAAGGCCCATCGACACATCGAGGTCATTAGAGCCTTGAAGTATATTAAAAAACATAATAAAATCCCCATAGGGGAGAGAGATAATCATTCGTCATCTGGGACACTCCAAAGGAGTGCTCAAATGGGCTCTTAGAATATATTAAGTGATACACCTGTTAAAAAAAAACACAGGTGTATCACTCCAATAAAAAGACAAATTATTATTATTATTATTGTTTAACGGCCCATCGACACATCTAGGTCATTAGGGCCTTGAAATATATTAAAAACATAATAAAATCCCCGTAGGGGAAAGAGATAAAACATTCACCATCTGAGACACTCCATAGGAGTGCTCAAATGGACTCTTGGTTTAAATTAAGTGATACACCTGCTAAAAAAAAACCACAAGTGTATCACTCCAATAAAAAGACAAAACAAACATATTAAAATATAACACGTTAAAAAGACAAAACAACATGTTAAATTGTAATAAAACTGTTAAAAAGATCTCAATGTGAGATAATATCCAAAAGAGCCACTTTATTAAAGTGACTCAAATGGCATTAAAAAGATCCGCCTGGCGTATAAAACGGAGTAAACAAATAACTCCATCAGCGCTATCGCGTAATAAAAAACGTAGGTCACCTTTAAAATCAAGAGCCAGGCGGATAGAGGCATATTTACGACACTCCACCAAAATGTGATACACACTCAGAGGAGCATCGCAAAACTCACACACTGGAGGTGGATCCCCTCTCAGAAAAAAAAATTGGGTCAATGAAGTATGCCCGACGCGGAGTCTCGTCACGATGACCTCCTCTCTTCTAGACTTTCGTATAGAAGAGGGCCATCGCGACACACCGTCCCTGATGGACCGTAGCTTGTTCTGAGCAGGGGTCGAGACCCACTGCTCGTAACAGGTGCGTAAGACCCCACGCCGAACATAACCCTTTAGGTCTAAAAACATGACACCCAGACTCGCCTCAGGAGGCAGGCGTGCTGCCTCCTTGGCCGCCTGGTCCGCCAGTTCATTTCCTGAAAGACCGGCGTGACCAGGAATCCAGCAAAAGGCGAGCCGGGTGCTTAATGAATCAATTTTTAAAATTTGTTCGTGAATCATCTGCACGAGAGGATTCCACGAGTAGAGAGTGGACAATGCCAACAGAGCACTCATGGAATCCGTGCAGATGAGAACGGACCGGTGACACTTACGATATACAAAGCACAAAGATTTAAAAATGGCATATAGTTCAGCCATAAAAACACTGGATTCACCAGATAAAGCAAATTTAAAATTGTATCCTTCCACAACAAAAGCACATCCCACGGAGGCCCCGCATTTTGAGCCATCCGTGTAAATGCGTTTAAAACCCCGAAAGCGGGTTGCGAGGAGCTCATTAAAGGTCCTCTCGTATAAAAAGTGTGGGGTGGTCGCTTTAGGGAACTTGGCAAGTTCGGATTCCACATTAAACTGTAGGTCCTTCATTTCATCTCACAATCATCCTACCATTGTACATTAATTATAATAATAATTTAAATAGTAATTTGTATATGTTTTTGGTTGCTGCAGGTACAAGATTGATGAAATGGTACGCGAGTGCGGACACCAGGTTTTGCGGTTGCCTCCGTACCATTGTCAATATAATCCAATTGAGCTGGTGTGGGCAAACCGCAAGGGGTACTACACGAAACATACCGGAAGAAACAAAAAGTTTGATGATGCAGCTGCCCGAGCCCTTTGGCAAGAAGCCCTTGCTAGACTCATGCCTGCAATGTACTAAAGCTATATTCACTAACTATTGAAAATATAACAAGAAAAATCACAAAGAATTGGTTGTATCTTCACTATTATTTGTTTGTAATTATAATACAGATATATTTTTAAAAATATGTTCCATTTCAGTTAGAGTAAAAATGTCGACCACACTGAGAAGATTATCTATAATGATTGGGCCAGAGAAATGAAGATGGATGCGAGTGAAATCCAACCTTTTATCATACAACTAGACAACAATGAAAGTGGCAGTGATGAATAAGAAGAAAAGAAGTGCTGGCAGTACCTCTATTGTCAGATTAAGGTACAAGGTGCTGATAGCCTACAGAGTTAAAGCACCTTTAAAATAAGTTAAATTAAACATGTTTTGCAAGCTACATATTACATAATAAATAACATTCCAAAACATTACAGAAAATCCTCCCTATACCCTAGACCCAGCACAATCACTCACAATCACCAATTTCACCTCATAGTGCTATTTCTAATACACCTGTAATTCTTTTACAGCATCATTTCACCGGTTTCATTTCATCAGGTATTAAATTTCATTCACGAGTTTAAGAGTTACAAAAGTGACTCTGTACTCAAACAGAAAATCAGCCCTTTCTCAGCTGACCTAGCTTGGCGTTTCTGTCTATGTGGATATTCTATGTCGGGCAACAGCTGATCGGCGGTTAGTCGAGGTTGCCAGTAGCTCCTTATATCACCACACCGCCTTCCAAATATAATTGTAGGCGAGGAGATTTGGCAACAGTTAACTGAGAGAATATCTGTCAAAGGAATCCTGGAATACTGATAAGTTAAAAGTGTTTTTCTTTCAGATTATACAAATCAGTTTAAAATGTTTTCCTTTCAGATTATAAAAATCAGTTTAAAATGTTTTCCTTTCAAACTATACAAATCAGTTTAAAATGTTTTTCTTTTAGATTATACAAATTAGTTTAAAATGTTTTTCTTTCAGATTATAATAATATATATATTAATATATAAATATCAGTTTCTAGTGTTTTCTTTCAGCTTAGTGACTAAAAATTTCAATTTCAAAATTTCTTTGAGGCATAATATTAGCCTATTATGAATTACTGTGGTTAACTATCACATTCATACTCTATTACCATACGTTTTCATTACAGCTGTTCCAAGTGACAGTGACAGATATCAGCTGTTGGCGTAGGGATATTTTAAGGAATATTTCTAGTAACTTTGTGATCTGTCCTCCAGGTAAACTTAGCTCGTGAATGGATAATAGCAACACCTTTTTGGTGAACATAACTATGATTCACATAAACCCTACTCACCACCCCCAAAACTGAAAAGGAGTTCAACTATAGCGCACACTTAAGAAAAGTCTGGAAGGTCTTGTTTATAGTAGTCTTATGTAGTAGCTAGTCTTATGCTGTGAGACAATAAGAACAAAAAAGTTTTTCCTAAAATCAGAAAATGAACTAATGTTTGCAAGGAGAAAGACCATGGTAAAAGAGCAGTTGTGTAGCCAACAAGCATAGGATATAAAAAAAAAGTAATGCTTAAGAAGAAACAGAGAGGTCAGAGTTCCAATCCAATGTCCTGTGTAAATTGCCGAATACAATATGTATATAGGTGGTGTTGGTCATTTTGATCAACTCCATGCCAACTTCAGCATTTCTTGGAGGTCAAGAAGATGGTGGTTAAAAATATTTCATTATTTACTGATGCAGCAATAGCAAACAGCTATATAACCTACAAAACCACTTTGATTCAGAAATATAATAAAGAAAAAAATCATACTATCATTTGGTATTTCAATCTATTTTAGCTGATCAGCTAATATCAGAGTTCACTTCAAGAAAGAAGTCAGGACCTGCAACATCATATTCAATGACTTTTAAACTGAAGAAAATAATGTTCTTGTGATGACCCCCACAGTTGAAAGCTGCATATAAATTAAATGATATGAGATTCCCTGTAAATGATGAGTTGGATGGGACACTGCTCTTTGCTGATTTACCTGACAATGATAAGCCAATGTTAATGGCCCCTCCAAAGTTCTGGTACAAAAATTATGGATGATTCTATCAAAGTGAATGGTTCTACTTTAAAACCCTTAATAGGGCAAGACTTTTTTTTTTTAAACCAAAAGGCTAAACAATCATATTTTACTGTTACATTTACCTACTTATCACAATTTTTTGAAGATTTTTTAATATCAATATCAGTGTTGCTGATGGTAAATATATTTACCACATCTGCAACAATACGATTTATTATTATTATTATTATATTTTCAAATGTTTATTTTACACAAACTATTTATATCATTTTAAAATAAACCAAACATTTGTCTCATAGTCTGGTCGCCAACCCATCATACATGGAAATGTCGATAGGACTTTTTTTTTTGACCGATTCTAAGTTTTTTCTGCTACCACTGTCACTCTTGGGAAAACGCCACCATAATGAAAAAATGGCGGCTAAAAAGTTTTTTTGGTAATATTTCATTAACCGTTAGTCAAACAAAAGTTTTTGTGATTAGATGAAATAAATATCATACAATTATACACACACAAAAAAGGTATCTTGCATAGTTTTGGTATATCTAACGGTTTATCACAATGTGAAAAATTTATGTCACCATTTATTCTTTTTAGTACTACGCTATTAAAAAATCTCGTTTTATTCTTTATACAACCGATTGAAAATATAAATTATAAAAAAATTACCAAATTACAATCTTAACTTTTGCCATTATAGTTTATTGTAAACCCCTCCCATTCACCTCTTCAAACAAACGCCAGCGAAACTTCAATTAAATAGCCAATGTTTTTCACCAAACAATGTTGTTTTATTTGTTTGTGATTATTTGTTGAACCAATTATAAATATGTTTACTAACAGGGCAAACAAAAGGATATAGAATTACATATGAACGAGAAGATTTTAATTCAATTAATTAATGCTAACTGTATTCCGTTATCGAGGCAGAAAACATCTGGTGGAGCAAATAGATATTAACACTTTGTAAATAAGGAACTGACAGAAGTTGGATGGAACATTTAGTTTAGTTTAAGAACTCAGAAATATGGATATTTGCTCTTACTCGAACAAAAGAGCATCTGCCACAACTAGGCAACAGTAAAGAGGAATTAACTTCTAGGTAATATATATATAAAGACAATCTAGCCATGCTAGTACATACCAAACTAATACCTGAGATGTCTAATCATGAGTGATAGTGACAATTGAAAATAGAAACGGCATCAAATCCTTTATTTTTAGAGTTACTATGAAGAATAGTATTTAAGCTAGCTAGCTTGTACCCCCAAGGAGAGTTACGAAAAACCTAAGAAATAATATCCTATAAGAGGAGCTTCCATTTTACAAATAATAGATGGTTAACAATCAAACATCTACACAGTATTTTACTATGGCCGGTTAATTCCTAATGAGTACTGCCAGAACATTCAATAGTAAATCTATACATTTACCCATTACTAGGGCATACAAAAGCTAGTACAGATGATCTTTGAACACTTAAATACATATGGTGCCTGAAGGGACCGGAACAAAGCACTATTCCAACGGGCCACTACTTCAATCTAGTAATGCTCCCACAGGTTGCGCACCGTAAATAGCTACATAAAAAAGGGTGCAATCGTGACTGCAATCAGTCACTGACCTAACTAAGTCCAAAAAGAAAGTTAGATGCTCTGATTGTAGCCATAAAGAGATCCTAAACGTGATCATACCGTTTAGGGTGTCATAAAAATATAACAATGTCATAAGGACTTAGAAAAGGAGTTCAAATTCATGCACTTGGTATACACAATCACCTGGTCCTATACATATGTAGAGCATAGAGTCCTCTTATTTAAACCAGGCCTTATGGGCATAGGGAAATAACTCGAGACTATCTGACCCAAGAAACTATGTCTGATTTACATAGAAAATAACGTCAGTGATTCCAACTAAAGAAACCATGTCTGATGGACAAAGAAAATAAAGTTGGACCCTCTGACATTAAAATTTGTGTCTGATCGACATAAAAAGTGACGTCAGATATTCTAAAACAATACTCAATGTCTAATTGACATATAAAATAAAACAATACATTCCGATACATGAAACTATGTCGGATGGACATAGGGACAGAGTTTAGAATCTAATGTAGATTCTAAACAGAAGATACAGATACTTAAAGTCTTAGAATAGGCTTCCTCAAAGACGTAACGGTGAAACCGACACCTGACACATTGTGGCCACCCATATTCTTCAGCGCTGAAGTTTTCCGTCATAGTTCTTCCTTCAGTCAACAATTACAATGGAATACAAAAATGTGATTCACAGGGAATTCGTTATATAGCAACAGCAATGGCTCAGATTGACAACATAGTGATATCTAAGGGGAGAGGGGGGGAGGGCGGGAGAAGGGGTTAGAGTTGTAGAATTACTCCACTTTCTCCATAGCGCTGTCAGGTGTGGTGGCCAGCAGAGACAATTCTTTTTTTTTTTTTTTTTATGTGTGTGCCCTTCGATCAGGACGTGAAAATGCTTGCGGTGCTGGTATGGTCTGCTGGAGCAGTTTTCCTCAGCGCTTGGGCGTTTCCCGGCAACATCAATTCACAGTGAGTCAACACCTTATTGGAATATACTAGTACTTGTTATCTTGTTTTATTTGTCTTTATGGAATTTTAATTGTATATGTCATATTATATAAATGACATGCTACAATATGATAACAATACATCAAATTTTAACTTTAAGGTAGACTTTTATTATACAAAGAAAATCTTAATGAATTAATTAATGTAATTCTTTTTACTATAAATGAAAAGAAGGGAATCCATTTTGATTTTCATAAGTTTCCCTTCTGGACCCATCTTGAAAACAACAAATCAATTTCTCTAACTTGTTTGTGAAAGGCATTAAATCTTTTCTATACAAGTTTGTATTTTATTCTTATATAAATAATTACCTTTTTTTGTCATGGAAATGACATGATATATGTATTTAAACACTTGTTTAGTTTGTAAGAGGGTACAATCCATTGTTCTCTCCACTGAATTTTATTGTTATGCTGTGTCTAATTTTAATTTCTTTAATTGTCTATACAGTACAATAGTCTTGTTTTTCATAAGATAATTACACTGCCACAATGTACTAAAATATCAAATTTCACAGAAGGTACGAGTATTTGTTTAATTTACTAGTCTCTGGTAGTGTGTGTACCTGTGTTAGCATTCACTTCTGTAGGTCCTACCCGGTGGTTCAGGGCCAGTGATCCGTGTCCAACCACATTACCTGAGCAAGGTAATTCCTTTAGACGGTGTACCACACCATTATAAATGTTATTTCTATACACCCTTGAATAAGTTCACTCTGGTTAAAGTGTAAGGTGTGGTGGAGTGTTTAGAGTATTTCAAATCAAACATGAACTGAGTTTTAGAAAAATATAAAGCAGAGCAAACATTTTTTGTTTGCCACTATACATATGCTTCCAACAACCTGCGCCAATGACTAGAGATGTGCGATATATCACTGACTGTGATTTTTTCACCGATACTCCCAGTTACTCGATCTCAAAAGTATCGGTGATTGAGATATCAGTGATCGGAGATACTCAATACTCGCATCAGATGGCAAAAGTTACTCGAGCCACGGAGCTAGTATTGCTTCCTCAAGACCCTCGAGTAAATACTCGCTTCAAGGCCCTTGTTATTCTTTTATTTTTATTTTCTACCAGATAATTGAAAATCGACCTTATTGACTGGCATGTTTTACGTGCTATTTCTATTTAAAACATTTGATTTCGTAGAGCTAATTTTTCAAAAACAGTATCAGATTGCTTCGTAAAAATGACTTTAATGGTTTAAATGTTTCATTCAAATGCGTTTTCAATACAAAATATTTGTTGTTAATAACAAAATCGAAAAGCTTGCTTACTAAGCAAATCACATTTCGGTTTCTTTTTAAAAGTAAGCTACGAAAAAAAATCATGTATTCTTTTTTTCGGTGAACCTATCCCCAAAATCGCTAATAATAAATTAATATAAGTAATAAAATAGAAAATATATAAATAAACCTTAATATTTACTATGCGTTTATGATTCTAATCGTCATATAGTATAATCTAAAGTTATTTTTGCTTCTAATATATTTATACTATTAGATGTACGGTATTTAAAATAAAATAACACTACAATAATATAATATATGACCTGCATTCCATACAATATTTCCTAAACCAAACGCCATTATGTTATGTTCATTTTTAATGTCACATAAATTTTAACTGTAGTATAACAAATCACTAAATAAATTACACAATTACAAGAGTTTCTCATTGTACGTCAAATAAGTTTTAATATTGGTATTCAAGTTTAACATAATGTTTGTTGGACTACTAATTTTGCCCAAATTACATAACATTTCACTATAAAATATTAATAACATATGTTTTGCTTTCTTTTCTTATCAACTGTATGAAACATCTTAAAACGCATACTTTTGTATTGACTGTACATTAGTCAAGCAACATGAAACCCAGATTAAGCTTTGAAAGATTAGGTAGCTGTATGTCGATTGTCAATACCAGTGCCGACAAGAAGAGTATGTTAGGCCTTTAAGTATCGAATTCCATTGCAAGCCGCCAAACACCCGAGTAAAATAATTAGTTTTCCTTTCAACCGATACTCATGGGACTATTCGAATAAATACTAAATATCCAATACTCAATACTCATAAATACTCCATACTCGATACTCGATTGTACTCGCATACTCGGACAGCAGCTAAATACTAGCCTTCACCGTGGGTGGAAAGTGAAAAAATATCGGTCCATCAAAACACTGTTAATACAAGTCACAGTGAAAAATCACTGGTATAAATCACCGATATTTTAAAATCACAATCACTGTATTCACTGATATCGTAAAATCACGGTTTCGCCCTTCTCTACCAATGACCATGAATCACCAGTGTCCACCACACATGTATCATCACCGTTTTCTGGTGAGTAATAATAATAATAATAATAATAATAATAATAATAATAATAATGGTAATAACCATAGTAATAATGATTATGATAATGATGGTAATAATAATACAAATAATAATTCATCATTAACAACTAAGTCACACATGAAGGGCAACAACATCAATTGAGGAGCTGGGTGGGAAAAAGGGCAATTTGTCAGAACTGCCCCTTTTCAGTAAAACTATTTTGTAGCATGTGCTTCACTCTACAGGATGGTGAAACAACGTGAATATTTTTCTCTTTGGCCGAATTAAAGCTGATTTAGTGAAGTGACAAAATAATTAAAACTCCTTTCAAGTTTATTAAACCCTCAAGCAAGTTTCAAGAAATGGTTTCAAGAATGAAAGGGGTATGTGTTAAAGAGGAGAAAACTAAATGACATAACATCTTTGCACAAATTTTAGACTCCAGAAGGACAAGAATGGTTTGGAAAGGAAGTTTTTAATGATTATCCCTAAAAACAGTTTTACTTTAAAAATATTTTTTTTTTTTTTTAAACCAAGAACTACACTTTATGTTGTTTAAAAACATATTATTAGTAATTATGTGTAATAACAGCTATTTTAATGTGTTTTTTAAATAAAAATTTAATTATATTTTAACTTTAAACTGATTTTATGGAAAAAGGTCAATTTTTTCCTTTCATATTTATTGATTTTAGCCACACTCTTATCACCTAAAAGATACTCAAAATGATTACAAAATTTGAACGAAGGATATGTAACATATATTATGATGTTTAATAGTAACAACCTTCGAAAAATAGTGCTTTATCATATGTTGAAAACTTTGATTGTTGTTTTCTCAAAACTACCATCTTGCAAAATTGCCCTTTTTCCACCCAGCTCCTCAATTTAGGTAATTGTCCAAAAATTTTAAAATGTTGATTTATGTTTGTTTGAGAGTAAGTACATTTCCAATTTATATCATTGCATCCGTTGTAAATTTGGTCACAATATTTAATTGAAGACTTAATAACACCTTTTTGTGATGCATCTTATTTGTTGGAGAGACTTTAAAAAGAAATTAACTCTGTATTTTGTCTTATTAATCATTAATTTGTAAGAATAATGTGAAGATTAACCATAGCTTCCATTTCACACACACATAAAAGAGTTGCATTTGAGTTTTCTTTTTAGATCCTCCCTTACACATAACGTAATTACTCATGTCATTTGTGTATACATGTTTTAGAGTCAATATTTTTTTGAAACCGAAAAAAAAAATCACTGGAAGAATTTGATTTTTAAGTAGACATTTTGGTTTGAACAGGTTTTAACATGACTTGTGATAACTAACTAGAATATTCAAATCAAGGTCTCTTGATAGCCAGCAGAGAAGTTAATGATAGAAAATACAATCATGGTTTTGAATGTACAAAACTTGTATCAAGATGGGATAACATGAGTAGACTGTATAAATGCTAGTATTTCCAAATAGATGGCTCAGACTAGCTTTATTTCTCCACTGCAGTGAGCACAGCAGGAGGCAGGTAAGCCATGGCTCCCAACAGCCACCGCTGCACCCAGTACTGCGCTGCACGCCACATCCGATAAGAGAAGAGGGCTTGGACTAGATAGTAGCTGAAAGAAAGAAGCAACATATCAAGAAACACTTTTGTTTATGAATATTATTTTCGCCCCCCATTTCTTACAATGCTAACCACATATAATTATACTAATGAGGCAGGCATGAAAATGGTAGATAGAATCGAGGGCGTAATTTATCTCTAAGAGAGCAGAATAGGACACTATTTAGGGAAAATAAAGCCTTTTGTACATTCAGCCAAAATGCTAAGCCCAAACTACTTGTCATCTGCAAACCAGACTAGATGAGCTTGATGTTTGAACAATAGGTATTACTATTGTTGAGGTTTTACGGTGCATCGACACAAAAAGGTCACTAGCAATGGCTGGAAAAAAAAAACTAAAGGGAAAATATAGGCGATACACCTAATCAACGCTTAGAACGGGCGAATCTCTGGTCAAGAAGATACCTGGGGTCATCCGAAAATTGACCAAATTATTGTAGCCATCCACCATCAACATAAAGGAATGAGTACACATCTCTCCCAAATTTTAACAACCAGGGTGATGACCAACCTTAGGGTTTACCTTTTAGTGGTCTCTTAAGACAAGCATAGGATACCAATGAAATATTCTAAACCAAATATTATTGTTTCTAATACCAAATTTAATATTTCACAGAATTCTTACCGTCTCAGCTGCCCTCTCAGCCCATGTGCTTGCATCAAGACCAGTCATATCAGGCTCTCTGCATGCTCGTCGATCATGCCCACCGAGCAACTGAAGTGTGAGCACTTCTCCCAGAGACCGGTTGGCAGCTGACAAATCCACAATGTTGGATGAGGACAATGCACTGCGGCGGCAAGGTCCATGTTCAAAGTTTTCTCGCAACATGCTTAAGTTCCTGATCAAACAAAACTTCAATTTATCATACCAATGATTCACCAATTATTCAAAACTCACAATTCAACAAATAGAATACATGATTCATTAATATGTAGTTTTTTAGGGTAGAAAATATAATGGTTAGTTTGCAATTAAATTTATTATTATTATTATTTGGGTTTAAAGGCCCATCGACACATTGAGGTTATTAGGGCCTTGAAATATATTAAAAACATAATAAAATTCTCATAGAAATACACAATAATTCACATGCATAATATACAGATAAATACACAAATAATAAATGATATAAATATATAATAGATAAAAAAGCGATAAAATACCCATCTGAGACACTCCATAGGAGTGCTCAAATGGACTCTTAGTATAAATTAAGTGATACACCTGCTTAAAATAAACCACAAGTGTATCACACCAATAAAATAACAAAACAAACATATTAATATATAACATGTTAAAATGTACATGTTAAAATAATAATACGTTAAAAAAACAAACATGTTAAATTGTACTAAAACTGTTAAAACGTCAAAACAAAAAATCTCAATAGGAGATAAGATCCAAATGAGCCACTTTATGAAAGTGACTCAAATGGCATTAAAAATATCCGCCTGGCGTATTAAACGGAGTAAACAAATAACTCCATCCGCACTATCGTGTAATAAAAAACGAAGGTCACCATTAAAATCAAGAGCCAGGCAGATAGGGGGCATATTTACGACACTCCACCAAAATGTGATACACACTAAGAGGAGCATCGCAAAACTAACACACTGGAGGTGGATACCCTCTCAGTAAAAACCTATGGGTCAATGATGTGTGTCAGACGCGGAGTCTTGTCACGATGACCTCCTCTCTTCTAGACTAACGTATAGAAGAGGGCCACCGCGACACACCGAACATAGCCCTTTAGATCTAAAAACATGACACTCAGACTCTCCTAAGGAGGCAGGCGTGCTGCCTCCTTGGCCGCCTGGTCCGCCAGTTCATTTCCTGAAAGACTAGTGTGACCAGGAATCCAGAAAAGGCTGCTTAATGAATCAATTTTAAAAATTTGTTCATGTATCCGTGCAGATAAGAACAGAATGGTGACACTTACAATAAACAAAACATAACGATTTAAAAATGGCATATAGTTCAGCCGTAAAAACACTGGATTCACTAGGTAAAGCAAATTTAAAATTGGACCCTTTCACAATAAAGGCGGATCCCACCGAGACCCCGCATTTTGAGCCATCCGTGTAAATGCGTTTAAAACCCCAAAAGTGGGTTGCGAGGAGCTCATTAAAGGTCCTCTCGTATACAAAGTATGGGGTGGTCACTTTAGGGAATTTGGCAAGTTCAAAATGGCATTGAGGTAGGCGTATCATCCAGGGAGAAATTCGACCTGGAGATGTGGGGATAGCCTTTGGCCGGACTATCCCACACGTGTCGAAAACCAATAGCATCCTGATCCCAACCGGCTTTGTACTACGCCATTTGGTTTCATACAAGACACGGTTAGGGGGATGGAACACAGGACGATAGGCAACATGCTGCGCCATGCAATGAAGTTTCGACACGTAAGATGCCAGAAGATAGGACCACCGGTAAAAAAAAGGGGGCTCACCGGCGTCGGCACAAATGCTGACGACTGGATTGGTACGAAAGATACCAGTAGCCAGTCGAATGCCAGCATGGTGGACAGTATCTAGCATCTTTAACGCCGAGGGTCTAGCTGAGCCATAAAAAAAATTGCCGTTGTAACGGGCAAACCTGGGTTAGCCCCGTTAACACGTGCAAAAGAACGTATATTTGGCTAGTTCCTGCAAATCATCAAAGTTAAACATAACATACTAATGTAAATGCTTCGCTAATAATATATCTCTTTATTTACATACCGCTTCACCGACTCGTCAGGTAAGCCCGATGCCCAATTCGATGACACACCACAGAAGATAAGTGACCGATCACCACCGCTGGGAATAACTCCGCGTTCGACCGAAACCATCAACCGACTGACCGCTCCAAGAAAAACGTTGGCCAGCGCGCGTCGTTCTTCTAGAAGTTTGGGGGAGGTTCCCCCTTCGCTTCGTACGGGCCTATCCACTATATATACGCCTGACTGCTGGGAAGGAGTACAGAACACGCCAGCAGACGATCGCTTAAACATCGTCTACGCAGGACTATTAAGCGCGCACGTCCAGTCTGAATCTATCATCTAGTCGACGGTGGTCTTTCTATCCTAGGGGAATGGATACTCTAAACCGGAGGATGTCGAAGGACTTAACTACTACGAGGATGAGATACGACGAGTAGACTCCAGATTAATATGTTATTGTTAGGGTTAGTCTTCGCCCAGCGAGGATTAGTAGAAGTATCATTTGGTAGGGATTAATAATAGGAAACTGTTCGTGTCTATTGTGAGACACTGTAGTTGTGTTACCGTTAGGCTAGTTATGCAATATTTAATGTTGAGTCTCCTGGGCCAGGAGAACAGGCTGCAATCTATTATTGCGGTATAGCGCGCTTCTCGCGCTCGGGATGGTGAATCCCGCGACACATATGATGTGTCCAATGATGTATATTTAGGATAGCTTGCCTAGGCAGGAGATTGTTTAGCCTATATGGAGGGCGATGATTAATACCTAATTAGGTTCACTGGTCTATCCCAATGTTGTTGGGAGGTCAAACTGTGGGCCACTCGTGACTTCCATGATTGGCCCGCGGTATAGTGTTGTTATTGTTTGGCTACTCTCACTTTGCATGTACACTGCCAGTGGGCCGTCTTACCCCTCAGGCTCGACTGCAGTTGTTACTTATTCATTGTTAGATTTTTGTGGTGTTGCTCACCCTGCGGGTGCTCAACCAGTGGGACGCGTCTCGTCCTCAATTGGCCTGTGGACCTTGGTATGTCCAAGTAACTGTTTTTGTACTCTGATAAGGATAGTATATATGTATCAAGGGCTCTCTTGTATAGCTAAACCAGAACTTGCCTGAGGTACGCACTTACTCTGCCTACAAGGCCAACTTGACATGTAAATAGCAGAAAGAATAACACCACGTTTTGCGGTGTGTTATTATCTCGCGCCTTCTCGCCCCCTTGTGGCCAATACTTAGGCAAGCCTGCCACACTTCATTACTTCATTGTTATTTTACTACGTACTTACTGAGATATTAGTGCAATATGTCAAATATCTGTTTTATCATGTATACTCAATCATTAAATTTATTAATCATAATCTCCTCTCGTTCTCATTACTTATATTTAACATGTATGTTCAAAGCACCGTCCCAGACGGTGCACCGTAATCTAATTTAGATCTTACCAAGGCCCTATACAGGCTCATCAAGGTTTCCCTATCACTACCCCAGGACCGACCGCTAACCACTTTGAGCAAATTCAATGCTTTGATACACCTTGTTTCAGGTCTTTGATGTGGGGGATCGAAGTTAGTTTAAAATCAAATAAGAGTCCCAGGAACCTTATGCTCTCCGAGACTGGTGAAACAATGTGGTTCATTCAAATATTGGGGGATAGCTGTATTCCGCGTAATCTCTGGAAGTGGACAACCATCGTCTTGGCCACTGAGAAGGTAAAGCCACTACACGATGACCACATCCATAAATTGTTGACAGCTAATTGTATCTGCCGTTCAGCCCTGCGGAGACTCGAACTGCAATAAATTGCCTAGTCATCCACGAAAAGGCATGAACGAACAGGTAAGCGCACGCTGTTTACAATGCTATTTATCGCAATAGCAAACAACGTACAGCTTAAGATACTACCCTGAGGCACCCCATTTTCTTGAATAAAATCATCGGATAAGGTGTTTAACCTTACCCGGAAGTGTCTATCTGACATAGAATTAGTTATAAAAATAGGGCGGTTCCCCTGGAACCCCCAATTAAACAGAGTTTTTAAAATGCTGTACTGCCAGGTGGTGTCGTAAGCCTTCTCCAAATCAAAGAAGACTGCCAAGAGGTGTTGTTTATGAAGGAAGGCGTCACGAACTGCTGTCTCAAGGCGAACAAGATGATCTACGGTGAATCGGTTACGACGAAAGCCACATTCATATCGGATAGTAGATTGCGGGATTCTAAATACCATATAAATCTTTTATTGATCATTTTCTCTAATATTTTGCATACCTAACTAGTTAATGCTATAGGTCTATAACTAGTTGGCTCTAATTTATCCTTGCCACTTATATATATCGAGATAACGGTTACTTGCCTCCACAGTGTTAGGAACTGACGAGATTCCCAAACAATTGTAGAGGTCTAGGAGGAACGCCCATCCGGCAGGGGCAATTTATGCATCATTTCATAATGGATATCATCCGGGTCAAAAGTTGTGTTGCAAGCCTGGGACAAGACATGGATAAGTTCCTCTTTAGTAAAGGGGGAGTTATAATCTTCCCCCGACTTTGCCCAAAATCCATAATATGGCTCTCGATATTCTGCTTATGCACCACAAACTCGTTAGAGTAGCTTGCAGTGCTAGAAATAGCGGCGAACATCGAGCCCAATACATTGACAACCTCCACAGGGGAGGAGACAAGCGAACCGTTAGACATGAAGGCAGGTATCCTATTATTTGAATTTTTGCTACTACTTAATTTACGAATATTGTCCCAAACTTTAGTTGTGGGAGTGGTAATTGTAAGGGTTAAAATAAAGTGTCTCCAAGACTCTCTTCTGCTTTCTCGAATAACACAGCGAGCTCGAGCGCGTAGAATCCGGAATGTCTCCAGATTTTCTTTAGTGGGACATCGATGAAGAGGCGTAGGGCCCTTCGACGGCCAGAAATAGCTTGCCAAAACTCATCGTTCCACCAGGGAACAGGATGGTGGCGCGGATTTAGGGATGGAAGCACTCCCCGCCTCGATGACCGTTGAAGTAAAATGCCCAGCTTTAACATTGACGTCAGGTTGTTGGGATTCACCAAATACGGCGAGCTCACGGAATCTATTCCAGTCAGCACGTTTTAGCACCCAATGGGGTAGCCGTGCCGTACTGGGAGGATCTTAAGTGATGAGAGCAGAATGGAATAATGATCACTGCCGCATAAGTCCAAGTGGACCTCCCAAAGGAAGGGTGCAGTGATCCCGGGACTACATAAGGTTAGGTCGATGGCAGAGGATACATTAACACCAGGTTTCCCGAGACAAGAATATCCTCTACCATCCTCCCACGAGCGTCTGTAAAATGAATGCCCCACACCAGGTTATGCGCGTTAAAATCCCCCAAGACAATATATTTGATCATCAATTTGATGTCACTGAAGAGCTTCTATACTTTCACCAGCTAGTTTTATGTAAAGGGGAAGATATTTAGAAATAAATAAAATTAGTCATTGAAAACAACAGTTTAGATTGGGATAAATTAGACAGTGTTTGTACCGATGGGGCCCCGGTAATGACTGGCAAAGTAAAAGGTTTTGTAGCTTTGCTGGAAGATTATTTGATGTAGCTTTGTTGGAAGATTTTTTGAAGAGTAAAGTTTTTAAATACCACTGCATTATCCATCAATAAGCCCTTTGTCCTAAAGACATGAAATTCACTCCTGTCCTCGATCCAGTGGTGCGATTTATCAATAAGATCCGAGATAGGGCGATGAACAGAAGGGAATTCTGTGAACTCCTTGAAGCAGAATCGGAAGACAAACACCGTGGTGAGCTTCTGCCTCATTGTAGTGTCCGTTGTTCACAGGGAAAGGCACTTGAGAGAGTTTGGAATTTAAAGGGTAATGTTCTGAAGTTTTTGGAAGAAAATGGGGAACTACCTGATGAGTATGCTTTTGAAGAATGAAGACTGGCTATGGAAGTTAGCTTTTCTGACGGACATTATGGGTCACCTTAACAACTTGAATCAGCGTTTGCAAGGTAAAAATAACATTTTTCCGACCCTATTCAGTTTCATTCAGGCTTTTAAAGCAAAGCTCACTCTGCTGGATCATGATATATTTCTCAGAATGAGCTCTCCCAATTTCCTCGAATGAAAACACTTTCCAACAATGAATGTAGTGGTGGGCTTCCAGGCTTTTATAAATACAAACATGCTAGTTCTGATTTGAAAAACTCTTTTGAAACTAGGTTTTCAAACTTCCAAGATGAAAAGAAATATGTTCAACTTTTCACGAATCCTTTTTCAATTTCTATGGAGGAAATGTTTCTCTACCCTTCTGACGTACAAATTGAAATTCTTGATATTCAGATCAATGCTGCAATTCACAGCAAGTACAAGGAAGTAGTTGGGAATCCATCCGGCCAATAATTTTTCATCTTCTGGAAATGCCTTCCCTCGTGCCAGTATCCTAAATTAAGAGACCTGGCCTTGAGATAATGTTGTAGGTTTAGTTCTACATACATCTGTGAGCAAACATTTTCACTTATGAACTTGGTGAAAAATAAGTACCGTTCAGTTCTCACTGATAACCATCTAAAAAACCTGATCCTTCTTGCTTCTTCCAAAAGTAATCCAAATATTAATGAGCTTGTTAACGTTAAAGAGATCCAGAAACCTCACTGAAAGCTGAAATATTTTTTTATTATTAAAAATTGTTGTGATTTCTACTATTATTCAGTTTTCTTCTTATTGCTGTTTTTATTAACTATCATTAATAGAACATAGTCACAGAATTACAGCGTGTGAACAGTGTACAGTAGCTGTGAATTATTTTTGGGTGAAAATTCTTGAAACATGGGTTTTGCTAATGTATTTTATATGTCTTATCTGAGAAACACAGGTATAAACCAAACTCCTAATATAATTAGCAATAAATAATTATATAAGTTATATTACAGTATTATATTATCAATTTTTAAATGGGCTTTATTTATTATTGGCTATATTTTTCTAAAGGTGTTGTGGGTACAGAAGTTAAGTTAGGTTTGAGATTTTGGGGTGGAGTGGCACGCCAAGCATTCTTAGTGCAAATAGTGGCATGCCAGGAAGAAAGGTTGGCCACCCCTGCACTACACAATTGTGATCACAAGCACATTATTGTGAATTCAGATTTACAAAGGTCAGAACAGAACCATTGAAACAGTTTTGAATTTGACGATCTTGGTTCAAAGCTCTGATATCAAATACTGATGATTTGAATATTTTGATGTCTTGTCTTGATGTCTTACCAAATGACAAAAATATTTTTTACATTCATTGATTCATCTCAATTTCATATTTTTGGGAGTTAGTCATTTTGGTTTCCGAGTGGCACATATATAAAAGTACCCAACCCCGAGATCAGTGATTTTGGTGGATTAGTTATTTCAAGTTTATAAGATATTGTTTAAGAAAAGTCATTTTGTTGGCTATGTTCACTTACTTGTGTGTGTGAAGCAATGATTCGCGCACCACTCTGCGTTCTTCCAGAAGTCTTTTCAGAGCCTCCTGGAGGTCTGTGGTCTTTTGTGTAAGTGCCGCCTTCCAACGTGCTAACTCTTCTACCATTAAACTGCTCGCCAGGAACTTACTGCGCCAAACCTAGAAATAAGGTAAATATGGAGTTATATTTACTTTATTGTAATCTGTAAGACTTTATATCATTAGACCTGGCAGTTTTTATAATAACAACAGTATAATTATAGTCATTCATGTCTTACAGTAATCATCCTGAGCTATCAAAGCGAATACTAAATGTTGTGCGAGGAATTCTCTTTCAGTGGAGATTAAACTGGAAGTTTTAAAACATATAGATAGAGGCGAATGTGTTGTCGATATTCAGCGAATAATGAGTCTTCAAGAGTCATCTATAAGAAAATCTGATCGAAAGCAAATGCAATTCTTTAAAGTGTTGAATTTTGTCTGAATTTATGTGTCACAAGAGTATCTACATCGAGATCAGATGCAATGGGGGTGGGGGTGAAAAAAAAAAGGTGTGGCTGTGTTATGGACACGGCCGTGTGTTGTATGTGAATACGTTTATGTAACGGGTTATTTTTATTTATGTATTCAGGATAAAAGCAAGGACACAAATAAATATTGTGTTACAATATAACTTTAATAATGATAAGATAGATTTTTGATAATATTTTTTTATTCTAACACATTATATTCACTGTCACTACTTTAATGTTTTATATACAATCAATAGATTTTGACGACAGCTGATGAGTAAAACTTAAATGAACAACGTAGCTTCTCCGAGTCAAAAGTTATACCAATTGCAAATCTCGATACGCAGCAAAATAACCTCAAAATGGCGGCACTTCCCCCTCCACCGCGCGCGATGCATCACTGTTCTCACGTATCGTAATGCATTCTTTGATCCTTTAGCTATCCAGTGGTATAATTTAATTTTGGACGTAGAGGATAGATTCGAAGACTACAACGCCAAACTGTATCCCCCGATTTTGTTATCATTAGGTTTTTTGGATTGCCCCTGTATGGTAGCAAATTTAAAGACGTATTCATGTCAAAATGGAAAAGCTTTTAAAAAGTTTTTATGCAGAATTAACGCTAGATAATCAAAATCCAACAACATTTAACGCTAGTAGAGGTTGGTTCAATCGTTTTAAGGCTCACAACGCTTTTCACAGATTAAAAGTTATGTGTGAGGTTGCTTCTGCAGATAATGCAGGAGCTGATGAATTCAGAAAAACTACATTTAAAAAATATTATTGCAGAAGGTGGTTTTTATGGAAAAGCAAGTTTTTAATTTAGACGAGACTGGTCTATTTTGGAAAAGAATGCCAAGCAAAACCTATTTCTATAAGATTATTATTATTGTTGTTTAATGGACCATCGACACATCTAGGTCATTAGGGCCTTGAAATATATTAAAAACATAATAAAATCCCCATAGGGGAAAGAGATAAAACATTCACCATCCGAGACACTCCATAGGAGTGCTCAAATGGGCTCATGGTATAAATTAAGTGATACACCTGCTAAAAAAAAACCACAAGTGTATCACTCCAATAAAAAGACAAAACAAACATATTAAAATATAACACGTTAAAAAGACAAAACATGTTAAAATGATAATACGTTAAAAAGACAAAACAACATGTTAAATTGTAATAAAACTGTTAAAAAGATCTCAATATGAGATAATATCCAAAAGAGCCACTTTATAAAAGTGACTCAAATGGCATTAAAAAGATCCGCCTGGCGTATAAAACGGAGTAAACAAATAACTCCATCCGCACTATCGCGTAATAAAAAACGTAAGTCACCTTTAAAATCAAGAGCCAGACGGATAGGGGCTAGTTTGCGACACTCCACCAAAATGTGATGCACACTAAGGGGAGTATCACAAAACTCACACACTGGAGGTGGATCCCCTCTTAGTAAAAAACTATGGGTCAATGAAGTATGCCCGACGCGGAGTCTCGTCACGATGACCTCCTCTCTTCTAGACTTTCGTATAGAAGAGGGCCATCGCGACACACCGTCCCTGATGGACCGCAGCTTGTTCTGAGCAGGGGTCGAGACCCACTGCTCGTGCCAGGTGCGTAAGACTCCACGCCGAACATAACCCTTTAGATCTAAAAACATGACACTCAGACTCGCCTCCGGAGGCAGGCGTGCTGCCTCCTTGGCTGCCTGGTCCGCCAGATCATTTCCTGGAAGACCAGCGTTACCAGGAATCCAGCAAAAGGCGAGCCGGGTGCTTAATGAATCAATTTTAAAAATTTGCTCATGTATCATCTGCACGAGGGGATTCCATGAGTAGAGAGTGGACAATGCCGACAGAGCACTCATGGAATCCGTGCAGATGAGGACAGAACGGTGACTACTTCGGTAAACAAAACACAAAGATTTAAAAATGGCATATAATTCAGCCGTAAAAACACTGGTTTCATTAGGTATACCAAATTTAAAATTGGATCCTTCCACAACAAAAGCACATCCCACGGAGACTCCAGATTTAGAGCCATCAGTGTAGATGCGCTCAAATCCGTGAAAGCGAGTGGAGAGGAGCTCATTAAAGGTCCTCTCATATACAAAGTTTGGGGTGGTCGCTTTAGGGAACTTGGCAAGATCAAAATGGCATTTTGGAGGGCGTATCTTCCAGGGAGAAACTCGATCTGGTGATATGGGGATAGCCTTTGGCAGGACTATCCCACACGTGTCGAAAACCGATAGCATCCGGATCCCACACGTGTCGAAAACCGATAGCATCCGGATCCCAACCGCCTTGTACTACGCCATTTAGTTTCATACAAGACACGGTTAGGGGGATGAAACACAGGGCGGTAAGCAACATTATTTGGCATGCAATGCAGTTTCGACACGTAAGATGCCAGGAGATAAGACCGCCGGTAAGAAAGAGGGTGCTCACCGGCGTCGGCACAGATGCTGACGACTGGACTGGTACGAAAAGCACCAGTAGCCAGTCGAATGCCAGCATGGTGGACGCTATCAAGCATCTTTAACGCCGAGGGTCTAGCGGAACCATATACAAAACTGCCGTAATCAAGTTTTGATCTCACCAAGGCTCTATAGAGGCGCATCAAGTTTTCCCTATCGGCACCCGAAGAGCGACCACTCACAACTTTAAGTAAATTCAAAGCTTTAAAACACCTCGCTTTCAGGTCTTTGATGTGGGGGATCCAAGTTAGTTTAAAATCGAATAAAAGTCCCAGGAACCTTACGGTCTCGGAGAAAGGTAAAACAACGTTGTTCATTAAAATATTGGGGGCTGGCTGTATTCCGCGTAATCTAAGGAAGTGGACGACAGTCGTCTTGGCCGCAGAGAAACGAAAACCATTACGAGCTGCCCACAACCATAGATTGTTTACAGCGAGTTGTATCTGTCGTTCAGCCCTGTGGAGACTTGACGAACTGCAATAAATTGCGTAGTCATCCACAAAAAGGCATGAACGAACAGGTAAGCGCACGTTGTCTACAATGCTATTTATCGCAATAGCGAACAACATGCAGCTCTAAGGACTTCCCTGGGGCACCCCATTCTCTTGAATAAAATCATCGGATAAGGTGTTGTTTAACCTTACCCGGAAGTGTCTATCTGACATAAAATTAGCTAAAAAAATAGGGAGGCTCCCCGGAACCCCCAATTAAAAAGGTTTTTTAAGATGCCGTAACGCCATGTAGTATCGTACGCCTTCTCCAAATCAAAGAAAACAGCCAAAAGATGCTGTTTATGGAGAAAGGCATCACGAACAGCAGTCTCAAGACGGACGAGATGATCAACCGTGGATCGGTTACGGCGAAAACCACATTGAATATTGGATAGCAGATTGCGGGATTCTAAACACCATATAAGTCGTTTATTTATCATTTTTTCTAATATTTTGCATACACAGCTAGTTAAGGCTATCGGTCTATAACAAGTTGGCTCTAATTTATCCTTGCCACTTTTATATATTGGGATAACGGTTGCTTGCCTCCACAGTGTTGGGAATTGACGAGATTCCCAAACACAATTGTAGAGGTCTAAGAGGAACGCCCGTCCAGCAGGGGACAGTTGGCGCAACATTTCATAATGGATATCATCCGGGCCAGAAGTTGAATTGCCCGCCTGGGACAGGGCATAAGTAAGTTCCTATTTAGTAAAGGGGGAGTTATAATCCTCCCCCCGACTTTGGCCAAAATCAATAGTAAGGCGCTCGATGCACCGCGAACTCGTTAGAGTAGCTCGCAGTGCTAGAAATATTGGCGAACATCGAGCCCAATACATTGGCGACCTCCATAGGGGAGGAGACAAGTGAACTGTTTGACATAAGTGCGGGTATATCATAAATGTTATTTTTGCTACTACGTACTTTACGAATGTGATCCCAAACCTTGGTTGTGGGGGTGGAAATAGTAAGGGTAGAAATAAACTGTCTCCAAGACTCTCTTCTGCTTTCTCGAATGATACGGCGAGCTCTAGCACGTAGAATCCGGAATAACTCCAGATTCTCCGAAGTAGGACGGCGATGAAAGAGACGTAGGGCCCTTCGACGGTTAGAAATAGCCAGCCGGCACTCCTCGTTCCACCAGGGAACAGGACAGTGGCGCGGGTTTAGGGATGGATGCCCTCGCCGCCGCTATGACCGTCGAAGTAAATTGCCCAGCCTTAACATCGACGTCAGGAGGATGGGGTTCGTCGAAGTAAATTGCCCAGCCTTAACATCGACGTCAGGAGGATGGGATTCGTCGAATACGGCGAGCTCGCGGAATTTATCCCAGTTAGCACGTTTGGGAACCCATTGGGGGAACCTTGCTGTACTGGGAGGATCTTTAACTTGTGAAAGCAGAATGGGAAAGTGATCGCTGCCACATAGGTCCGAGTGAACCTCCCAAAGGAAGTGAGCAGCAATCTCGGGGCTACATAGGGCTAAGTCGATGGCAGAGGATACACCATTAAAGGTGGAGAAATGTGTCTGGGTCCCGGTGTTCATTAACACCAGGTTTCCCGAGACAAGAATATCCTCTACCATCCTCCCGCGGGTGTCTGTAAAATTAGACCCCCACACCAGGTTATGCGCGTTAAAGTCCCCCAAGATGATATAGGGGGCGGGAAGTTGTATAAAGAGGGCCTCTAGAGTCCTCTTGGAAACACGTTCACCTGGTGGGAGGTAAATGCAGCATACGGTTACCTCCATAGGAAGGGAGACTCTGACAGCAATCACTTGGAGATCAGAGACAATATTTATAAACTTATGATATATGTTCCTACGTGCAAATATAGCTACACCTCCGCTAGCCCGATCAAAGAGTGGCTTGTCGGTACGATACACATCGTACCCACGAAGCATCGGGTTGTCAGTTGGGCGGAAATGGGTTTCCTGCAAACACAAGATGGGAGGATGCAGGGAAGAAATTAGTAGTTTAATTTCCTCTGCACGAGCATAGAAACCCCTACAATTCCATTGTAGTAGCGACATTATTTATTATTATATAATTTAATTAAATATCCTCACAATCCATAACACTATCCTTTAAAAATAAAAATTTATTGAGGACTTTTTTAGGTCCTCTTGCTTTTCCCAATCTCTCTTGGACCTCCCGCTTTAGGAGAGGCTTTGGTTCGTCCTGTAGAGACTGGGACGGGGATCCTTACGCGAAGGCTTTGTTAAAGCCTTCGACGCTTTTTTTAAAGTTATTTTTTCGGCGGTCCCTCGCTGGTCCTTCCCCAAGGCACCAGTGGGACTCGCCTTTGCGACCTCGCCTGTACCACCACTCATCCCGACCTCCGGCGTTCCTGAGGCGGGGTTGAGCGGCTCGACAACGGTCGCAGATGGTTTAGGACCCCGAGGAGGACTCGGGGTGTTCCTCGAGTGGGGCTCGGCGGGGTTCCTCGAGGAGGACTCGGAGGGGGTCCACGAGGAGGGTTCGGGGGTGTTCCCCGAGGAGGCCTCCTCGGGGGTAAAGATGGTGGAGGCGACTTCGGCGGGGGTGTCGCCCCATGTACTAATTTTGGCACCACCATAGATGGTGCTGGCTGTCTTAGTGTCTCGTGTAGAGACGATTGGCACAGGTCGTGTAGGCGTTTTGGGCGATATTAACTGCGCAATGACAGTTGGGGCAATTTATGTTCTGGCTTACAATTTGACTATAAGATGTCTGAAATACCGGAGCTTGACTGGATACATATTCCTTGCGGGCCTGGGCATAAGGGATCTTCTTTTCACATTGGATCTCCAGGACTTTTTTCTCCACCTTCCATTTCGGACAGGTCCGAGACCAAGCAGAATGCGGACCCTTGCAGTTGATGCAGCACTTAGGAGACTCACACGGTGTATCGTGAGCCTCCTGTCCGCAATCCGCACAGGTTGGCCTTCCACGGCATCTCAGCTTCGTATGCCCAAATTCCTGGCACTGAAAACAGCGCCGAGGGTTAGGGACATACGGGCGGACCCTGAGCACGTGGAAGCCTGCTCGAACCTCCTTTGGGAGGATGGGAGTCGCAAAGGTGAGGATATATGTATCCGTCTTTTTCTCTTGTCCGTTCTTTTTGTTAATGATACGGTAGACCTCGGTGACATGCTGGGGGGAAAGCTCCTCACAGATATCCTCAATGCTTATACAGTCGAGGTCATAACAAGTGACCACTCCCCTGCAAACATTGAGGAACCTGTGGGGCTCTACCTTCACCTTTATATTTGCCGTATTACTCACCGGTATTTCGGAGATCGCCATAATATTTGTGGATTGAGTGTCGGTCATAGTCTGAATCATAATGGTGCCATCACGCAGTTTCCTTATTAAGACGTCAGATTTTGCTGCTCCATTTATCACTCTTTCGAGGATAAATGGGCTGACACGTTTTAGATCTTCACTTTCATTCACTCGAGACATCACCAGGAAGCGGGGCTGGGGCCTCACCACTTCCTGGCTTTTTATCAAGACAGGGCTGGACGGCCTTACCCGTTTCCGCCTCTTATCATTAATACGGCCTTGTGAGGGGCCGGGCAGTAAGATGCCAGCAGAACTTGGCAGTACGGTGCCAGCGGACAGTAAGGTGTCAGCTGTGACAATACACTCAGTCATGAGTTTAAGGACAACCTGCAAAAGTACTCGGATCGTAGACCCAGGTTGATCCCAGTTGGTTCTACCACATAGGGCCCTGTTAACTCTTCCGACGAGAGGCTCCATACGACGCTAGACATGACAACCTTCATATGGAGCATCGCCGGAAGAGATGTCACCACAGCAAGTGTATGCAGGAAAGTGCCAATTTTACGTCCGGAACCCTCATGAACGCAACCGGTCTTTTCTCAAGGTAGGGTACCCGGTTGTCATCCCTAAGGCCCTTCTACCAAGATATTACAACCGGCGCACTTTCACTCAGGAGCTCAAAGCGGTGGTATCCAATATTAACCCGAGAAGAGCCGTGTTAGATGCCAAGGTCGTCAACAAAGGGGCCAAAGATCTCTGTGCAGGATTTAACGGCAGGGGAAGGGAAGAAAAAGGAAGGAAAGAGAAGGTGGAAGAAGGAAAATAGAAAGAGAAGGAAAAGAAAGTGAAAGGAAAGATGTAGGATAGGGTTGTCCTGCACGAGGTACATCCTGCACAGATGCCTCCCCTTTTAGTCGCCTCTTACGACAAGCAGGGGTTACTGCGGGACTATTCTAAACCCCGTCCCGCAGGGGGGTATTTCTATAAGAGAAATATTCACCTGGTTTCAAAGCAGCTAAAGACCGTTGCACATTGATTTTTGGGGGCAACGCCTCCGGCGATAGCAGATTCAAACAATTAATGATTTATCACTCGGTCCTTATTGTAGCCATGGACCAAGGCGTAATTTCAGTGTTCAAAGCCAGCTACCTTAAGGAGACACTCTCACAACTCATAAACTCATGTGATGCTAATGACCATCTTTCAATTAAAGATTTCTGGAAACCGTTCAACATTTAAGATGGCTAATGAAATCATAGATAAATGTTGGAAAGGTCCAACACTTCAAAGTCAAAAGAGAAGTTGAACATGTTATAAAGTGCTACTGTGAGCTATATAACTCGAAGTTAAAATCCTCAACTCAACTGTCCATAAAAAACTTTTCACAAAATAGTGTGTCAAATGAACAGGAAATAAGCTCTTCTGTGTCTAGAGAAAAGGTTGGTCATGAGTAATAATCCTAAAGGCAGTAAAAAACTGAATTTCTTTAATACATGTGTATGTACTATATTTTACGGTAATTTTAATTTGGAAAAAATAGTACTGTATAGCTTTTTTATTTTTATAATCGCTTATGTACCTTTTTTAACGTAATAAACTCATATGTACAGTATTGATTTGGTTGTGTAATTCGTCAATATAATAAAATTAATTTGACTAACAAAACAGCTTGTTTTAGTTACGAAAATTCTTTTTAACGTATACCGTACTGTAAGCATACTTGATCAATTCAATACATACTAAGCTGTATGACGTTCTATTTGCCGCCATCGCGCTAGGTTATAAATAGTCCCCGTTATATGCAATTTCGCTTTACGCAGCACTTTGCCGAAACGCATCTACCACTTATAATGGGGACTACCTGTAGATGGTAGCAAATTAAATATGTTTTATAATTTTATGTATCAAAGTTAAAATTATAATTCATTGTATGTGAAAGACATATGTTAAAGATTTAACACAGCAAATTTCACATCCACAGCATTAGTTAATTATTGCCTAACAGGCCCCCCAAAAAAAGTATGTCATTTTGGGCACAATTCCCATATATATATATATATATATAGATAATGTTCCTGTCCAAACCCAATTTCCAGGACAAACTAGATCGGACTAAGCCAAAATGATACATCCTGTCATTTGTAGAATAAACCGATATAGCCTGATGTTTTTACGCAGTACTAGTTTTCTTTCTTTTTAGTCTATATGATGAATCGACCTTGGACAGTTTCATCATTCACAGTTCACGCGCAAATGATGTTGGCTAACCTAACCTAAATTTGGCCTGGTAAAATTGTAGGCTATAATAATTTATTCTATGAGCTAGACTAAAATTTCAGGATTAATAAATTTGGACTAGGCTAAACTAGTACATCCTGAGGCTCATAAGATGTTTCGGTTTGGCCTCGTATGATCTAATTTGTCCTAAAATTGGGTTTGGAGGGTAATATATTTATATAAACTTATTCTATCTTGTAAATAGGGGATACAAAGTATTTGCATGAATACATTCTGACAAACAGTAATTAGGTTTTATATATTGTGATTCGGTGATATTTCTAGTAACAATGAGCCGGTATATTGTACCTCACATTGCCCTGCAAGCCATTCTGTTTGTTCTTGATGAGTGGACAACTTTTGAGCAGAGTTAAGTAAAGCTCGGGCCAACTGTAACTTGTCTTCGGTTAGGTGGTTTACTCGAACTTCCAGATCTTCACCTACTGCTGCTACAAGCAAGGCCTTCAGTTCACCATTCACCTGCCAAAACAAAACCCATTAATAATTAGTTTAAAAAGGAAAAAATGCATAAAATGAATTGGACATCAATTAGTTTTTTTCCTATACTATTGAGTTCCCTAGTCTTGAGTGCAGTATTATAATAATGATATTATTAGGGAGGCACATCAACACAATGAGGTCATTAGGGCCTTGAATGATATAAAAGTAGAGCAAAACCCCCATAGGGGAGAAACATGATAATTCACGTATCAGAATATGAAGGTGAATAAATTATATAAAATAGATCTCATAATTAACTAACCCGATTGACCCACTCTGTGGTAGTGGTGAAATGGGCTACTAGTACAAATATAATAATACAACTGCTAAAAAAAACTACAGGTGTATACACTCCAAAGTACAGAGTAAACATATTAAATATACAAAATGAACATATTACAATACATGTTAAAATGACAAAACAAACATTTTAAATACAATGTGTTAATAAGACAAAATAAACATATAAAAATATACTAAAATTGTTAAAAATAATCTCATTATGAGATAAAATACAAATGAGCCACTTTATAAAAGTGACTCAAATGGCATTTGCAAGATTCACCTGGCATAGAGAACAGAGTAAATATATGAATCCATCAGCACTGTCACGCAGTAAAAAAGAAAGGTCACCATTAAAATTAAGAGCCAGGCAAATAGGGGCATACTTGCAACACTCCACCAAAACGTGGTACCACTAAGGGGAGCAGCGTAAAACTCGCACACTGGAGGTAAAAACCCATGGGTCAGATATGTACAACTGACGCGGAGTCTTGTCACAATGACTTTTTATCTTCTAAGCTTTCGTATAAAAGAGGGCCACCGCAAGACCCCGTCCCTGATAGAACACAGCTTCTTCTGACCAGGGGTTGAAACCCACTGCCCGTGCCAGGTGGTTTAGACCCTACTCCGAATATAACCCTTTAAATCTAAAAATAAGACACCCAAACTTGCCTCAAGAGGGAGATAATACCAACAAGTAAATCATAGAATATGTACAGATGAAAACAGAACGGTGACAATTTTGATACACAAAGATGAAAACAGAACGGTGACAATTTTGATACACAAAGATCTAAAAGAGGCCCCATACTTAAAGCCATACATATGGATGTGCTGAAAACTCAAAGTGAGTGGAGAGGAGCTTGTTAAAGATCTTCTAATAAATAATATGTAGGATGGTTGCTTAAGGAAATTTTTCATGATCAAAATGGCATTTCGGAAGGTGTATCTTCCAGGGAGAAACTCGACCTGGAGATGTGGGGATAGCCTTTGGCAGGACTATCCCACACGTGTCGAAAACAGATAGCATCCGGATCCCAACCGGCCTTGTACTACGCCATTTAGTTTCATACAAGACACGAGGGGGAGGATGGAGCACAGGATGGCAAGAAACATACTTTGGCATACAATGAAGTCTCCACAAGTATGATGCCAGAAGATAGGACCACCAGTAAGAAAGGGGCAGCTCACCGGCGTCGACACAGATGCTGGCAACTGGACTGGCATGAAAAACACCAGTAGCCAGTCATATGCCATGATGGTGGACACTATCTAGCATCTTTGATGCCAAAGGTCTAGCTGATCCATAAGCAAAACTGCCATAATTAAGTTTTCATCTCACAAGGCCCTAGAGAGGTGCATTAAAGTATCAGCACCCTCGAGCGACAGCTAACTACTTTAAGCAAATTCAACGCTTTGGCACATCCCACTTTCAGGTCTTTAATGTGGAGGAGCCAAGTTGGTTAAAGTCAAATAAGAGACCTGGGAAAACTACGGTCTCTGAGACAGGTAAAACAATGTGGTTCATTAAATACTGGAGGCTGGTTGTATTTTACTTAATCTATGGAAGTATACGACCATCATCTTGGCTGCGGGGAAGCAAAAGTCACTAAGAGATGCCCACAATCATAGATTGTTTACAGCAGGTGTTATCTGCCATTCAGCCCTGTGGAAACTCACTGAACTGCAATAAATTGCGTAGTCATCCACAAAAGGCCATGAACGGACAGGTAAGCATACGTTGTCCTCGGTGCCGTTAATTGCGATGGCAAAAATTGTACAGCTTAAAATACTGACATGAGGCACCCCAAATTTTTAAATAAAATCAATAAGCTATCATTCAACCTTAGCCGTAAGTGTCTATCCAATATAAAATCAGGGAGGTTTCCTCAGAACCCCCAACTAAAAAGTGTTTTCAATATGCCGTACCACCAGGTGGTGTCGTACGCTTTCTTCAGATCAAAGAAATCAGCCAGAAGATGTTGCCTATGCAGAAAGGCGTCATGAACAGCTGCCTTGAGACGTACAAGATGATCTACCATGGATTGGTTACGGCGAAAACCACATTGAATATTAGATAGCAAATTGCGGGATTCTAAATCCCATATAAATAGTTTTTTTGATAATTTTTTCCAATATTTTGCATACACAACTAGTAGTCTGGTTGCCAACACTAAAAGCTTGTTTTGATGTATGATTTTTTTTTTCTTTTACTGGTTGATTTTCATGTCTATTTCAAGATTCTAGTTGACGCCCCTCTGTACCCCTTGAAAAACTTAAGTAATTCAAAATGGCATCCAATATGGTTGCCACATAACTAGAATTTGTTTTTGAAAGTAATGTTATCGTGTGAAATATAATTTTTAATGTTTTTTGGGTCAAGGATTAGGAAGATAAAGTTACTTTTACCTAAAAAGAAATTAATGAAAACAGTAGCCAAACCTGTAACAGTGTTGATGAGCTACACTCTTTCTATTTAGCTTTAAGGGGAAGTACTCTACCACGAAGGATATTTGTACAAAAACTGCAAGAACATTTCAGAAATACAGTTTTAGTACTATCATCCCCTGGAATAGCAAGTTTAATTTTGTTCAGAAAACATTGCACAATGAAACTCATTCAGTACAAAATACGATGAAGATGTCACTTTAGAGCATGTACAACCCTTACCATCTATCATATGAAGGGAAACTGCCAGTATCGATGTATACAAATCCAAATACCATGTTAAAATAAACGTCCACTCTATAAAGTGGTAGTCAAATGCTTTTGGATTTTCTGAACGAGCTTAAAATACCTGAACTGGCAGTAGGTACAATTGGTAGTATAGTTTCAAGTGTTCTGAAAAATGTCCTTGTTCAACTCCAAGTTGCCTTCTCTAACTCACTGAAGATAAAGTCTATCATTGAAGAACTCGGTCATTTTAAAATTATTACTACATCAATGAATATAAACGTTTTCGATCATCTGTGGCAAAAGTATGCAGTGGAGGTTATATACTTGAGGGGTCTCACAAATGGTGACGGATTAGTCCAAGTAGTTGGTGACAACTTTAATGCGAATATATGCTCTGAAAATGGACTACAACAAACTCTTTCAATGCGAATGATCCTCACAAAATTCATAAACATTTTATATGAGGAGCAAGAACAAATTTCAATTCACAGACTACCGAAACATGAAGTAACTTTTAATCCAGAGTCAGATGTCATAATAACAAGATACAAGGGGCCCAAGAAAATGCCCATGCCTGCAGTTTATCCAATATTTATTATTGGCTCATTGAAAGTTTTAGCTCTAGAAGTGTGCCAGAAAGTATCAAAGTTGAATGTACATGAAAATGATTTTCAGTTTCTAAAGTCTGTTACTTAGGGAGCTGCAGGAAGACTTGAAATGATGTCCTCATGTTTTAATGTTGTTGCCTTGATATCTATTGTTGTCCGAGATGCTTTCAATGATACCATGTAAACTTCATTTTTCATGGATAAAATGTGGTAGTAGTATAACAATAGGACAAACAAATCTGTGTCATCACAAATGAAGGGCCCTAAAAGAAGCCCATGCAATCCCTCGTGCTTTCCGGCTCGTCCCGAAGACCTTCTGAACGTTTTTGTACCGATGTGCCGCCATTAGGCTAATGGGTATAAAAGTGTGAGGAAACCGTAATCGGGACTCAGTCGGACAGCGGGAGGGACCCCAAAAACATGACACGTTTAGCAAAAAGTCCACCATCAGCATCCAGCATTCCACCAAGCCGCCCGCCCCCCATTTCTGTCTTGTAACTATCAGTGTTCTGCGCAGGCGCCAATAAGGTAATCTAAGAACTCATTAGCTGTAAATGATATCTTACATCATACAATCCATCCATATTTCCCCCCGCTGTTTCAAGTAGAATAAAAGCAAGTGCTCAGAGATACTCTTTACTCTTTGATGCCAATAGTTCTAAAGAACATATTAGGATGTAAGTAGTCGTAATGTTGGGGATTCATATGATTTTTTTCTAACTTTTACATAAGTGGCTAGGGTCTGTGTTTAGCTATAAATATGTAGCCGTCTCTTTATGCATTGTAAGAAGTTAACTTTGATTTATATGTTATTTTTTTGCGCTTGGCAGAATCTCACCACCAACTCAATTCAACTTCTCATTCCACAAAAACCTCAAACTCCCACACTGTATCTCCTCCCTAAAATCCACAAACAAATAAACCCTCCACCTGGCCGTTCGATTGTATCTGGTTGCAGCTCTCCAACTGAGATAATTTCATCTCTGGTTGATTCACATTGATGTGCCTCTCTGTTCAGGCAGCCTTCTTTCCTTCGCACTTGCACCGGCCGCTTCACCCTCCCTCCCTACTGCCGGTCCGGACCACAGTCCATGTTGTCTGAGCCGTCCGTGACGCTCTTACCTCTATAATCAACTCCCTTCTTCCTATTGGCTCGCTTGGCGGCCAATAGCACTTTCGTTTTCCCGAACCAATGGGAAGCTCCCTCTTCTCTGATTGGACCAGGCCAGGCAGCAGCGGAAGGTATATAACCCGGTGAAATCTTGATTCGAGTTCAGTGGTGAGCCAACCTTGGGGAACCACACTCATACGAAAGAGCCAATAAATCGTCGTTTGCAGCAAGTGTCATCGCTATTCTCATTCCACCGCAATCTACCCTACCTCCCACCGCGACTTTACGTTGCCGGGAATCTACCCTACCTCCCACCGCGACTTTACGTTGCCGGGACTCTACCCTACCTCCCACCGCGACTTTACGTTGCCGGGACGCTACCCTACCTCCCACCGCGACTTAACGTTGCCGGGACGCTATCCTACCTCCCACCGCGACTTTACGTTGCCGGGACTCTATCCTACCTCTCCACCCTTCCCCATCCACTTGTCCTCGTCATCACGGGATGGTCTACACTCGCCGCGCCGGCAAAGCCCACCGACGGAAGACCCTGGAGAAAACAGCACCGACCAAACAGTACTCAACTCGTGGACCCATTCTCTACGTTCCCGTCTACAACCACCAGAACCCCGAACACCCACACACTGCGCCCACATCTCCCAGCATCCCTGCCGCCGAGTCATCTCAGGCCTCCCCTCGTCTTCCCCTCTCACCGACCACCCGACTCCCCCCTACTCCAATTTCCCCTTTAACCCCTGAGGGCTATCATTTACATCCCCTAGCCACCCCCCAACCCGCCTACGTTTTCTCCCCCATCTCTCTCCCTTACCCCCACCCACAAGACCCACGAGACCGGTACCTAATCACAAAGGCCAGTCGGAAGCTGCAGTTCCAGTAAAACCAGCTACCTCCCTCGAAACCACAAGACATGGGATAACAACATCTACAACCTTTTGTAAAACTACTTCCCTCATTCATACAGGTTACAAAACACTTTTTAGACAAAATTCACAAAATCGAACTGTTTTCTGGTCAATGTTGATGTCACAGCACTCCACTAACATCCCTCATGTGCATGGAATGTCAGCAATGGACCATTTCTTAGAGTGCAGACCTCCTGGTCCAAACCTACCACTTCTTTTCTGGTGGAACTGGCTAGGATGATCCTTCAATTTAACAACTTTCATTTTCCAGACAAACACTACCTACAGATAAAGGGCACAGCTATAGGTACACGCATGGTTCCTTCATATGCAAATCTTTACATGGACTACTAGAAGAAAGCTTTCTAACATTCTCAGCCCATCAAACCCTATCTATGGCTTCACTACATCGACGACATTTTCATGATCTGGCCTCACTCCAAAGAATCCTTGGACGTCTTTCTAGATAATCTCAACAATTGCAGCCCCTTAAACTTCACCCACAATAAATCACATCATAGTCTTACCTTCCTTGATATGAATTTATTCCTTGAAAACAACCAAATTCGTACCACTGTACATATAAAACCCACCAATCACCAACAATACCTCCACTACCATAGCAGCCATCCTTCATACACAAAAAGGTCTCTACAATTCAGCCTTGCCACACTAGCCAAACGGATATGTTCAGAACCCGACGATTTAACTGAATATTGTAAACAACTCTCCAGAGCTTTCCAAAGTAGACGTTTCCCCAAGCCTCTAATAGACAACCAAATCTCCAGAGCACTCTCCAGGGATGACTACGACCCTCCAAAAAAGGTTGAGGACATCCCTCTCACAACCCAATACCATCCTGGTCTACAACGTATCAACACCATCCTTAAAAGTGGTTACAAATTCATAACCAGTTCTACCCAGACCCAAAACCTTCTTAGTTCGCCCCCAAGAGTCACTTTCAAATGGCACTCAATCTCCACAATATTCTAGTCCATCCCAAACTTCCTAACCCCAAGATAATCCGAGAAGAAAAACCGACTACCAAAGGTTCATACACCTGCGGTAGCACCCGTTGCAGCACATGTGGATTCCACCTACCAGCTACATCCTTCAACAGAAAAGTAACCAAATTGGAATACAAAATTCCTGGTTATTACAATTGCAAAACCAATAACTTGATATATCAACTACAGTGCAAATCATGTGGTGCAGAATATATAGATAGGCCTCACTACAGGTTCTCTCAGACAGCAAATGAACAATCATCGTTTTGACACAAACCACAAAGATCCGGACAAGCCTGTACCTACAACCAGGCCTTTCAAATCAGCTACACCACCAAAACATTAAGAGCATTTCCCATACAGTGCAACAGTTCTCAACTTAAGACAGTGGGAACTGGCCCACCGATGGATTCCCAAATCAAGATTACCACCAGGCCTCAACAGAAGATATTTTATTTCCACAATATTATTATTTTTCAAATTATTATTATTACTATTTTTTATTATCATTATTTTCTTATCTATCATCATCATGTTTTCTATAAATATTAACCATAGCCAAGGAATTTATCTTTACTCCCAAAAACAATTGGCACAATGTGATTCTAACAGTTTCTTTTAAAATTCAAAATGGAGTAAACCATTGTATGTGTTATTCACTCTCTTCTTTGTCCATACTAATATTATAAAGAGGAAAGATTTGATTTTTTTGTTTGTAATTGATAAACTCAAGAACTACTGGACCGATTATAAAAATTCTTTCACCAATATAAAGCTACATTATCAACAAGTAACATAGGCTATATTTTATTTTGAAAATTTAATTAATTATTCATAAAAATGTTAATAGTATATTATATAGTCGTAGGAAAAAAAAAGTTGTTGAAGAGAAAGTGGGGTTAGTGAAGTGGATGGGGGGTAGGGGTGAGGAAAGAGGAATGAGATGAAAATAGGAGGTAGAATAAAAAGAGGGAGGGGGCTATACAGTAGGACTGTATTTAAAAAAAAAAAGTTTTGTTTTTATATTGACATGATGGATGATTTAAAGCTTTGTTTTACAGGATTCTTTACTATATTTTTTTCATGGGGAAGGGGGCTAGTATTTGATATAAGGCAACAATGCCAAAATATTTTATTTGTGTTAAAATGTGTGTGTGACTACTTCTACTATAGAAGACAGAAGAAAGGAAGAAGATGTCACCTTTGTGCATTGGATTCTTCCCACATCTTTCCTCTTTCCCTAGGTGGACTTTCTTCATCAAATTTATTCTTAGTAATTTATTTTTCCTTTTTCTTTAGGTTTATCAGTTTCCTTTATTATAAAATTATTTGATCATAATCATGATCATCAAGCATATTTTAAGATTTAGAATTTTTGACTTATAATTAGCATTTCTGAAGGTAAGAAGTAAAAATGAAATACGCAGCAAAAGGGTTATATCAGTGCTTCCATGAAGGGAAAATATGCTGTAACCCTCAAACTAAAATTTCTGAAGAAATAAGAGAAAGCAACTTTGAAGACGATTTATTTTAGCTTTCCGAGATGAGTTTCACATAATTATTTTGTATGCTGTTATAATTCTAATTCAAATGTTAATAGCTACAATTACATAACAATTATGAAATGTTAATGGTTAAAACATTTTCTAATGTTCAATAAACTACCATGATGATAATTCTAATTGATTAATAATAATAATAATAATAATAATAATAATAATGTTTAGCACCGCGTTTTACTAACCGTTCGGGTCATACGCTTTAAGTACTAGTTATGCTAATGGATTAGGAATTGGGAAGGTTTAATTAGAGGAAGTGAACCCGCATTTGCGTGGCGGTAGGGTGGAAAACCATTTAGGAAAAACCATCCCCAGTTCACCCACCGAGATTCGAACCTCGATCTCCCCGTCCTCAGCAGTCAAGCTAAACACGTCTGATTGCTAGAGTATTTTGGTTACTGTATTTCTTTAAGTTCAATAAAATAAGATCGTAATTACTATGTTATTGTAAATATTTTACGTTGTTAACTTACTTGTGGTTTATTTGATTAATTAAATAATTATATTTTCGTATTCTTTGGTTCAAAAAACATAGAAATTCATACGTAACACATTAACTTTGTAAAAACTTATCAATAGGATTTGAAATATACAAAATGTAAGCTGTATAAACACTCAATTTTTTTATTCATACCCTAAAACAAGCCAATATAGATATAAGGCATTTGGGACCTGGACTATAGTTAAGGCTATCAGTCTATAACTAGTTGGCTCTAATTTATCCTTGACACTTTTATGAATAGGTATAATGGTTGCTTGCCTCCATAGTGATGGGAACTGATGAAATACTCAAAAACTATTGTAGAGGTCCAAAATAAATATCTGTCCAGAAGGGGGCAGGTGGCCTAACATCTCAATGTGAATGTCGTCAGGACCAGAAGCTGTTCTGCCTACCTGAAATCGGGCATAGGTCAGTTTATCCATAATCAGGAGGGAGTTGTAGTCCTCCCTCGACACTGACCAAAGTCAATAAATAGAATGGCGCTAGATGTCCCCCTTATGCACCGAAAACACTTTAGAGTAACTCGCAGTGCTAGAGATGGCGACGAACATTGAGCCCATAACATTGATGACCTTCGCAGGGGAGGAGACAAGTGAACCGTTAGACATGAGGGCAGGTACACTATTAGTTGAATTTTTGCTACTACTTAATTTACGAATATTGTCCCAAACATTAGTTGTGGGAGTAGTAATTGTAAGGGTAGAAATAAAGTGTCTATAAGACTCTCTTCTGCTTTCTCGAATAACACGGTGAACTCTAGCACATAGAATCCAAAATGACACCTGATTCTCCGAAGTGGGAAGTCGATGAAAGAGGCGTAGGGCCCTTCGACGGTCAGAAATAGCCAACCGACACTTCTTGTTCCACCAGGGAACAGGTCGGTGGCGCGGATTTAGGGATGAAAGCACTCGCCTCCGCGATGACCGTCGAAGTAAAATGCCCAGCCTTAACATCGACATCAGGATGTTGCGATTCACCAAATACGGCGAGCTTGCGGAATCTATCCCAGTCAGCACGTTTTAGCACCCATTGGGGTAGCCGGGCCATACTGGGAGGAACTTAAGTGGTGAGAGCAGAATGGGAAAATGATCATTGCCGCATGGGTCAGAGTGGACCTCCCAAAGAAAATGAGCAGCGATCCCAGGCCTACATAAGGTTAGGCCGATGGTAGAGGATAAACCATTAAAGGTAGAGAAGTGTGTCTGGGTCCCGGTGTTCATTAACACCAGGTTTCCCGAGACGAATATTCTCTACTATCTTCCCACGGGCGTCTGTAAAATTAGACCCTCACACCAGGTTATGTGCATTAAAATCCCCAAGATAATAAGGGGAGCAGGAAGTTGTATAAAGAGGGCCTCTAGGATCCTTTTGGAAAAAAATTCATCTGGTGGGAGGTAGATGCAGCACATCACTTCCATAGCAATGGAGATTCGGACAGCTATTACTTGGAGATCAGATATAATATTAATATGTTTGTGATATATATTGATTTGTGGGAGTATAGATACACCTTCACTAGCCCGATCAAAGAATGGCTTGTTGGTACAATATACATCATACCCACGTAGCATCAGGTTGTCAGTTGGGCAGAAGTGGGTCTCCTGCAAACACAAGACGGAAGGATGCAGGAAAGAAATCAGTTGTTTAATTTCCTCTACGTGAGCATAGAAACCTCTACAATTCCATTGTAGTAGTGACAGAATTTATTAATATAAAATTTATTTATCATTGCAATCCATAACACTAGCTTTTAAAAATACAAATTGGTTGCAGACCTTTTTAGGTCCTCTTTCTTTTCCTAGTTTCTCCTGGACCTCCCGCATCAGGAGAGGCTTTGAATTAGTCTGGGGAGACTGGGTTGGTGTAGCCTTGCGCGAAGGCTTTGTTAAGGCCTTCAAAGTTTTTTAAAATGTAATTTTGTCTGCGGCCCCTCGTTGATCCTTCCTCAAGGCACCAGTGGCACCCGCCTTTGCGGCCTCACCTGTACCACCACTCATTCCAACCTCCGGAGTGTCAGAGGCGGGATTGAGCGGGTCAATAATGGTCGCACGTAATTTAGTGCCCTGAGGAGGGTTCGAGGCTGTTCCCCGAGTAGGGCTCGGGCATTAGGTCATTAAGATATCATTTTACATATCCTTGTGAGCGGAATGACAATGTAAAACTATTCATTGCTCAATGTTTTAACTAAAAAAAATGCCTTATATGTACACATTTTGGCACTTCCTCGCTTGTTGTTGGCAGGCTACTTCCTAATCCAATAGTTATTCAAGGGGTAAGCTACAAAATTACTTAACCGTTGCTATTTCAACATTATTTGATGTCTATTTATTTGTGACTGATTAATATTGATTTATTCTATCATATGCCTTTTTCAGGTAAACATGTGTCGATGGACTTTATTTTGTTGGCAATCAAGACCGCAGAAATCGATTTCCAAGGAGATAAATCGACCTTGACAAAACTTCTCAAAGTAATGGGCTTCAAGTGGCAGAAGGATTGTGGAAGAACCAAACACATGTGCCAAGAGAATATATTTTCTTCGAGAATACCTCCAGCATATGTACAACCGATTGTATAAATGTGGATTTTGTTTAACTGGATGAAACCGGTTTTTTTTCTTCTAGAAGTAACAGTTTTTTATTATTCTATACACAAACATTTAATTGTTATATAGTACTTATATAATAACAGTAATTTTTTTATTTATAATTGTGTTTTGCAGTTCATAACCTCAAATGTAGACAGTAGAATATATAAAACATAGCTTAGATCAATTCTTATATTAGACACACACTCAATGGTTGGTAAATTTATACACCATTTTTTTTTTACAAGAACTGTTTCTAAAATTTGGCAAGATAATACAAAATTTAATTGTAAGAGTTGGTCGACGAATGATGGCAAAAGATTTATTGTTTTGCATGCTGGTTCAAGAAAGGGCTTTGTGGAAGGTGCTGAGTTATTGTTTGCATCGAAGAAGACAACAGGAGATTTTCACAAGGAAAATTTCGAAGCATGGATGAAAAACCAGCTACCAATTAGCCTCGAGGAACCTTCCGTTATCGTTCTTGACAATGCTCCATATCATTCGGTACAGGTTAGTGAAAACCTCATAAGGCACTTTAAATATAAATAGGGTTTAAATACTTTCACAACTGCTATGTCCACATTTTTAAAATCAATCTTATTATCTAAGCTAATCTGTTAAATAGAAGAATACACTAAAGTCTTTAAGTATCTCCATTTCAAGGATGTCCAGTCACAAAACCAATAATATAGGTTAAAAAAAACCTTGATATTGAGAAATTACTGACAGAGTTGGAATAAAGAGGAATATGCGGCATGGCTTCAGAAGAATGGTATAGCATTTCCTCTGTTTGCTTTGAGGGGAGAACTAATGACCCTTGCCTTGGCAAACAAACCTATAAAGAGGTATAAAATTGATGAAATGGTCATGGAATATGGGCACCAGGTTTTACGTTTATCTCCATTACATTGCCAGTACAACCCAATAGAACTGGTCTGAGCACAATGCAAATCATACACCAAACATACAGGTCGTGACAGGAAGTATGATGATGAAGCCGTTAGAAAAATCTGGGAGGAAGCCCTTGCTCAAGTAACCCCTGAGAGGTATAGTTTTATAAAAAATACACTTTTTAATAATATTTTGCCTAGCTCACTATATTAAGATATATGATGCATAATTATAGATATACATATCTAATGTTATCCATGCAAAAAAAAGAGGTACAAGTGTGTTGTGTATAGAATCTTTGCCATGCCTGTACATTTTAATGTTTCAGTTGGAGTAAGAATGTCAACCATTGCGAGTGACTTATTAAGGAAGATTGGGACAGGGATATGAAAATGGATGCAAGTGAGACCCACCCTTCCATCATCATTAATCTGGCTGAAGACGATTACGGGACGATGACGAATCTGATGATGTAGAAAAAGGACTTACGAACCGTTGGAAAACACTTGAGTGAACCAAGATAAGGATTAAATTTTATAAATAACATTATAATTATTTGATTCTTCAAAAACATTGTAACAAGAAACTTTTTAACTTTATTAAACTTCTTTGGAAGATGCTAACCCACAAATTCAAATTTATAGCATAATTACAACACTGAAGATCTTTAAACTTTGTTTTGTCATTAATTTGTTGTATCCAAGTTTTGTTACTTAATTATAATATGTATTATGTGTATTTTAGACTTGTTGTCAATCCATATTTATTCTATTGATGATTTTCTATAAAAATTTTCAACAAATTTATATATGACATTTTGTTGCTCATTAAAAGCAAATTATAATCAATCTTATTAATATTATTATTTGTGTTTATAGAGGCTCATAGACAAAATGAGGTCATTAGGGCTTTAACATAACAGCATCAGTCGGATTCAAGAGAGGGAACAGGCAACAACATTTTAGAGAAATCATGGCAAAAAACAAGAGAGCACCACTGTCACCTGAAGCAATAGACAGGGCATACCGGGAAGCGGGATTCCCAAGCCCAGTGTGGACGGAAGAGTACCAATGGCTCGAACAGATCATTGAAGCTAATGAAATCACCGAAGAGGACTTGGAGTTTCTAGACAAAGCGGAAATAATAGACATTCTCCCACGAGAACTAGATATGTGAGATCCCGATGTGGCACAAATAGACGACGGCGCTGCCACCACACACCTGGACTTTACAACCTTGTCGCGTATCGACTCAGGCGCTGCCGACTACAGTGAGGATGTGTGGAACCAAGACCTTCCCTCGGAAGCCATTCTCGAAGAATGGACCTCCTGAACAGCATCCCACCAAGACAGGTAACCTACGCGACACTAGAGGAACTCGTAGCAGCATTGGGGATAGACGTCGCGGAGGAAGAAGAAATTATGAAGCCCCCCGAAGTAAGAAAACGACGGGCACCAGTACCCAGAGACTCCACTCCACCGGACAAGATAAGCGACGACGAGATGTTCGTGGGGGAAACAGGCGCATCAACAATCCCTAGACTCAGCAAAGCCTTCATTAGTCTACTCGATGAAGAAGACGACGCGCCACCACACTTGAAGGACTGCATCTACAGAATGCAAAACGTTCCACTGGAACCCAGAATATGGAACAATAAATCCAGATTCGAAATCCTCAGAGGCGGCATGGACTTACCTCGCCCCCCAGAAGCCCCGCCAGTGTTCCAGCGAACGCGTGAAACTCCACAGATCATAGAGGGTATCGAAGACTGGAAGGAGAAGGGATGGATATCGGAAGACCTGGAAGTTAGACATGCGTTCCCGCTACATGCAATACCTAAGGCAAACGGCACAACCCGGATCATTCAAGTCATCTCGGCATGAACTTCGTTCGTGTAGACTCCAAGGTTCTCACTATTATCCGCAGGAAAGGCGCTGAACCAGATACTTAAAGATGCCTGGCTGATGAAGTTTGACCTGGTAAATGGATTTTACCACATCCCAGTTAATAAGGAGACATTAAGGACCATCGGGGTGTACTTCAGAGGGAAGAAATACGCTGTACACCGCTTAACGATGGGACATCCTCTCTCCCCATCTATTCTACAGAAGGTCATGATGGAAGCCATTGCAGCACTCAAGAAGGTCATGAAGGAAACCGAAGGTATCGCATAACTGGACGACCTTCTATTCTACAGCCATAACAGAGAGGAACTGCAACACGTACCTGGACTTCTCGAATCCCTCGGATTCACACTTAACTATGACAAATCAACAGAAAGGCCCGGACAGAAGTTGATCTACCTAGGACTACACCTAGACTCCCGTACGAGAGACCTACGCATAATGGACGCGTCGCACAAGAAAGCGGTCACACTGCTGAAACATTTAATGACAGCAATAGACGCAGACATCCAGAGGATCGGGGGATACATGGCGTGGCTGGGCCACAACCTCAAATGGCCCGGCTACGCCAATGCCAGGATATACAGGAGATGTGTCACGGAAACCCTCCTGAAATTACCAATGTGGACCAAATATAGATGGGGGAGGAGGCCCATAGCACCACCGCCGACATATTTTCAAACACCACACCGTGGACCATAGCGGGAATCAACCCTGAAGTAAACGCCACAATCGTCAAGAGATTCATCACATCAATGGAAATCAACCAGGTGGAGGTCGCGGCCAGATTGATAGCAATCAGATGGGAACTGCTGGAACGCGAACCGGAGGCCATCCGCCTGGGCGTGGACAATGCAGCAGCATATTTCAACATTCAGAGAGGAAAGGGACTGTTTTGCCGAACCAGGCATTAGGAAATTACACCTAAGAGTAATGAACCTACTATGAGACCGAAAGTGGGACATCTTTTGGGTGCGCAGTGAAATCAACCCCGCAGATCCGCCATCTCGAGAAGTACTACGGGAGCTGCACCAGGAGGCTAAGACGGCAGGGACCCTAAATTTAAGATATATTCCTTGTACTCACTATGACATGTATATATGATGTAACCCACTGTGAATATGTAAATAAAGGGCTTAAGAGGCGCCTAGTCCCTTCTCTCGCCCTCGGATATCTCTCCCGGGAATATACGGCCGGACCCTGAGCACGTGGAAGCCAGCTCTGGCCTCCTTTGGTAGGGAAGGAATGGAAAGTGTTAAGATATAACTATCGGTTTTCTTCACTACATCGTTCCTTTTGGTGGTGATTCTATATACTTCGGTGACATGTTGAGGGGGAAAGATCCTCACAGATTTTCTCAATACTTACGCAGTCAAGGTTATATCAAGTGACAACTCCCTTGCAGTCAAGGTTATATCAAGTGACAACTCCCTTGCAGTCAAGGTTATATCAAGTGACAACTCCCTTGCAAACATTGAGTTGAGGAATCCGTGTGGTTCCACCTTCACCTTTAAATGATTCGAGGGGCTCAACGGTTACATAGTTAATGCCATTATTTTTGCCTTATGTTGATAATTTCCAGTCTAGATCATTATTGTTCCATCGCGCAGTTTTCTAATTGAAACTCCAGATTCGGCAGCTCAACTTATCACTCTTTTGAGGACAATTGGGCTGACACGCCCGAGGTTCTCAATTTCATCTAGTGAAGACATTACCAGGAAGCGAGGCTGGGGCGTCACCCCTTCCAGGACTTATCCAATTAAAGGGCTGGACTACCTTACCCATTTCCGCCTCTTATCAATAATACGACCCTGCGAGGGGCTGGGCAGTGAGATGTCAGCAGAATTTGGCAGTACGGTGCTAGCAGACAGTAAGGCGTCAGCTGCGACATTGGGGGTGGCCATGCCGTTTTGGGGAACAACCTGCACAATACTCGGATCGTAGACCCAGGGCGACCCAAGTTGGTTCTACCACATGTGGCCATGTTAATCCTCCCGACAGGAATTCCCACACGACGCTAGACATGACAACCTTCGCATGGGGCATCACCAGGAGAGAGGTCGTCGCAGCAAATAGGTGCAGTAAAGTGCCAATTTTACGTCTGGGCCCTCATGAACGCAACCGATCTTGTCTCAAAGTAGGGTACCTGGTTATTTTCATCCCTAAGGCCCTTCTACAAAGATATTACAACTGGCGCACTTTCATTCAGGAGCTCTATTGCAAAGGTATCCAGTAATTGTCCGAGAAGAGCCAGGTTAGTAGCCAAGGTCGTCAACAGAGAAGCCAAAGGCTTCCATGCAGGATGAACGACAAGGGGAAGGGAAGAAAGAAGTAAATAAATTAATAGGAGGGAGAAGTAAGGGGAGAGTGAGAGAGAGGGGGGGGGGAGGCGAAAGGAAAGCTATAGGAAAGGTTTGTTCTGCACGAGGTATGTCCTGCACAGAAACCTCCCCTTTTAGTCGCTTCTTTCGACAAGCAGGGGTTACTGTGGGACTTTTCTAACCCCTTCCCGCAGGTTTTTTTTTAAATATTAAAATTCACTTAATTTATCAACCAATTTTAAAGCTATTGAATTCATTAAATTGAAATATTTTGTTATTCCAGAGTTTTCTATCCTAGTCTTATCTTATCTTTAATCCTTACCACTCCTTACTTTAAGCTACTTAACAATATTTTCTAAAATGTTATGCAATTCCCCCCAGGCAAACTTTCATACAATTATTTAACTTGAAATTGAAATTAAAGAATAAACTTGATTATCTATTGTTATATTATCAATGTATTAAGAACCATATAACTCCAAAATATGCTTCATTCTCTTTCAAAAGCGATTATTAAAGAATGTTAAAATTAAAAAAAAAAAAAACACTGATCAATAGATTCAAATGCGAAATATCTTTTGTTCATATTAAATTACAAACATTAAGCGAACAATCTTACCAAACTTATCTTGAACTAGCTAAACCACTTCACCCTATTTGGTTAAATGAAACCTTCGACTTCATCATTATCTAAGTTGACAACATCATTTATAGTAAATATATAATATTGAACAAAAAAACTCAATACCTTATCTCAAACTCGGCAACCAAAACCAAGCACCCACAATTTATGCCGGAACTGAGGAATTAACCCCCGAACCCCCAGCACAGAAGTCTTGAAGCCTTACCCCTAGACCAGCAGGTCACCAATATGTTGTAATACTGTTAAAAATGTTTGACTTTTTTTTCTATGTGTAGTAATAGACATTCAGATTTTTCACATTTATAATGTTGTTAATAATATTAATATTAACAAAAGAATTTGGAATTTTTTTTATCAAAAATTATTTAATTTATTACAATAAAAACTAATATGGGATTAGATACTAGATTAAAAAAAAAAATATTCTTGAAAAAATGTATACAAGGCCATCAACAA
>JBCFYV010000783.1:0-59211 GCA_039000515.1 Timema cristinae
ACCCCAAAAACCGCAAAACAAATGAAAAAAAAAAAGGGGATTTTTTATATTAAATTTTTTTAAAAAAAAGGGGACACTGACGCCATTCGGTTATAACATATATGTACTGATCACGCTAAAGCTTTTAGGATTAGAAATTTTTGTATTTAGAGATGTGTACCCGCATTTGCATGGAGGGAGAATGGAAAGAATTTTGGAAAAACCACACATCAGTTACACCTGACCAAAATTTGAACCTAGATCCCCCATTATCAGGAGTCTAGTCTACTGCAAGGTAGTATATTAGACCAAGCAGTCACCGAACCGAGTTATATCAACTAAATTATCTCTAAAGATAAACAACTTTATTTTAAAAATAAAAGGTTGTATAAAAGCATGTGATCAACCAAAAAACTATTTTAAAACATTTTAAGAGGTTTATAATTCACTGTCAGACATCTAGTACGTGGCTAAATTAAAATATAACTTTTTTATATAAATATGATAGATAGTGAAATCAAAATGCTGCTGGGTAATGTTTAGAAACAATAAATACACAAAACTACAGCTGAGCCCACTTTGAAACGCATTCACTTATTTTTTTTTCAGACAAAATTAGTTCTTAAAAACTGTCCCAACACTTCCCTTAGATAGTTTGTGGATCAAATACAACAAACATAGGAGCTTTAAACTAGAATTAGCTATAAGTGACCCACTTTGGTGGTTGAATGGTTTAAGGCGTCCTTAATGGTTTACCCACTCTCCCATCACACAAATGCAAGTATACTTAATCTAAATTCAACCTTTCTCATCTCTTAACACATTAAAGTAATTGAAGAAGGTAACAGGAAAGGTGGATAGGAACATATAAAAGAACAAACACAGTTCACACTTACACTGCTGCCACTGGGAAATAAGGTAGTGGCTTCCTCTTGAAGAAAACCAGTCGCTACCGCCCAATCAACAGAAAATGTATAAAAAGGAAATATGTAAAGAATGATAGGAAATTTCCTTTTTCTACCTTTTTGTGTTTTCTAGTTTCCTCTTTTAGAAAGTTGCACTTCACACATTGACATTCCCTCCTGGAATTTCAATAGAATGAGCCTAGATCGGGGGATTGGGCGGTAACGATCGGTTTTCTTGGCGAGTCAGTCATTACCTCTTTGTCCAGTGGCAGCAGTGTAAGGTGTGAACTGTGTTCTTCTTCTCTAACTGTACAGTCCATATGTTTTCAATCCTTTTATTTGTTCTTTCCACCTTTCCTGTACCTTCTTCCAAATATAATACAGTTACCTCATAAAGTGAAAAGAGGTTTTCCTTAGCGAGATATATTATTGTAATTAGTATAGATGCGTACAACCTGAACATGTAGAATGATGCGGAAAGAAAAAGAAAAGGATATAAGTGAGATGGAATGTAGCAATGTCATGTCCAGGAGGGAACCAAAGACCTCTTACTCTGTCAACAAGGACAGGTACCTAACTGTGCGAGGTGTGATACTCACCTCCCTCTTCTGTCCGCACACCTTGCGCACCACGAACCCTCTGTCACAAGGACAGGTACCTAACTGTGCAGGTAGTGATACTCACCTCCCTCTTCTGTCCGCAACACCTTGCGCACACACGAACCCTCGGTCACAAGGACAGTACCTAACTGTGTGAGGTGTGTTACTCACCTCCCTCTTCTGTCTGCACACCTTGCGCACCACGAACCCTCGGGCACAAGGACAGGTACCTAACTGTGTGAGGTGTGTTACTCACCTCCCTCTTCTGTCCGCACACCTTGCGCACCACGAACCCTCGGTCACAAGGACAGGTACCTAACTGTGTGAGGTGTGTTACTCACCTCCCTCTTCTGTCCGCACACCTTGCGCACCACGAACCCTCGCATCGTGCCTGCAAACATTACAACTTCATTAGTGGATAACCTTCCTCAAGGGAACTCAGACTAAGCCAGCGCAGGTCAGGTTTGAAACACTGGGGTGTATTAGGTGGTTTTATTCTAAGAGTGCTCTCAGAAACTGCTGTGCAGATCTTTTTGGTTAGCCTTCTCCTCTTTGCTGGCTTACCTGTGCAAGGTTGGGTGTATGGGTTTGATGTCAAGCTCATCTAGTCGAGTTTTCCGGAAGGTTGGGGTTTGAGTCAGGGGTGTGTGAGTAGTATGTTCCTCTTTGTGTTAAGTTTAAATGAAAACATGGAGGTTTTTTTCAAGTTTGAGTAATACACAGCATTGTTTCTACTACAAAACTTAAGGTTACCCGAATAAGATGCATCTTAGATGGTATTTGAACTCAAGAGTATCACAGAGTGGTTGTTTAGCAAGTGCTTGTGACTCCTCAACACTCTCGACCATGGACTATCCCCCAGTGACAACTCTCGACCATGGACTATCCCCCAGTGACAACTCTCGACCATGGACTATCCCCCATGATAACTCTCGACCATGGACTATCCCCCAGTGATAACTCTCGACCATGGACTATCCCCCAGTGACAACTCTCGACCATGGACTATCCCCCAGTGATAACTCCGACCATGGACTAATCCCCCAGTGACAACTCTCGACCATGGACTATCCCCCAAAGGACAACTCTCGACCATGGACTATCCCCCAGACAACTCTCGACCATGGACTATCCCCCAGTGAAAACCAAAAAGGAGTGATACCTGAAGTCAACGATACTCGAGCGGGTCCGAACAAAATCGCTCTTACCGACGGCTGCGGATGAGCGCCTGTAACGTGAGTAACCCCTCTTCATGACGAGGTATCCAGACGTGGGCGTCTGCCCCTCCAGTTTTTCTGGAACACTAAAAAGCAGCCCCCCGGGAGCTTCAAAAACCTGTCACAAAGGAGATAGATCTAAAAACATTTATGAACAAGAACCCTCAGTACACCCGACCAGTATTTGAACCATGACTCCTCATTATTAGCAGCCCAGTCTATTGAAAGACCGACACCTTGCACAATTTTGACCACCGATGCAGTTAATATTAATAATTATTTACCTTGTTGTTTAACTGAAGTAAAGTCATACTGATTCTAAAAAACCTACTTTAATCCTTTTAGAAGCTCTATATGTACTCACAATGATATATTTTTTTTAAATAAATTTTGTTTTATCAATTTTAAAAAGGTATTTAAATTTAAAACCTCACAATTCAAAATAATTGAACAGCTCCATAAGAGTACATATCTGTTTCTGTTGAAGTTCACAGGGGGTTTAAAAAATGTCTAACTCTTCTGCTTCTACCCAATAAAGCAATATTTTAAATTAAGGAAGATTTGTTTTACCCCATTCCCTAGCGCATTGTAATATAGCGCTCTGGAAATACCAGCAGCAATTTTTTTCCCTTGAAATACTCTGATCCGAAACATATCTTCGCTACTAACTTAATTTAACACATTGGGACTTCACACTGCTGTCACTGGAGGGTACCTGCGCCGGTACACCCAAGCACGGATGCTCCTCTGCAAGAAACAGGATACTCTTGCTGAGCACTCTCTCCCTCTCCTGTTCCAGGATTGTGTCATGAGCGTCCTTCAGGAACACCTTGGTCTGTCCCCCAAATGGTGCTCTTCCTGACTCTTCCCCAGCACAGCCATGCAGATACGCCCCGAGGCAGTCCCTTTCAGTCTGTCTGGAACACAACATGGGGGGGGTTTTGGTGTTACAATGATCCTACACTCAGATAATGCCCCGAGGGAGTTTGTCCCGGAACATAAACAATGGGATGTTTGGTGTTACAATGAGTCCTACACCCAGATATGGCCCCCGAGGCAGTTTGTCTGGAACACAACAATGGGAGGGTTTTGGGGTTACAATGAGTCCCTAAAACCCAGTTATGCCCGAGGCAGTCCCGTCTGGAACACAACAATGGGAGGTTTGGTGTTACAATGAGTCCTACACCCAGTTTCGCCCTGAACAGTCTTGCAGCTTAGTGCTGTGGTTCTACCCCATGTACAAGATTCGACAGCTCTTCTCATTCAGGACAATTTTAAACCAATTGTAGAGTTTCAACCAAGAACAGAGTGTTGCAAATAATACCAAAAACATTGACTGAACAAGCCGAACATTTTATTAACCAACGATTGTTAAAACACTGAAAGTGTGTCGATTAATTTGCTGAAAAAACTTAATTTTAATTTGTCAGGCTGGCTTATTCTTGAGCATGAACATAAAATTTGATTACTCATGCAGTTCCTTGTAACAGAAATGTTTGGTTTGATTTTGGCAACCTCCTTGGAGATGAGTGGCATAAAATCCCTAACAACAACAAAACTGGAGTAGTAACACGTAATTGCACAATAGTCCATCCCTAAAAAAACAACACACGAGAGTAGTAACACGTAATTGCACAATAGTCCATCCCTAAAAAAACAACCACTGGAGTAGTAACACTAATTGCACAATAGTCCATCCCTAACAAACAACCCACTGGAGTATAACACGTAATTGCACAATATCCATCCCTAACAAACAACACACTTGGGTAAGTAACAACGTAAAGTTTTTCACAATAGTCCATCCCTAACAAACAACCCACTGGAGTAGTAACACGAATTGCACAATATCCATCCCTAACAAACAACCCACTGGAGTAGTAACACGTAATTGCACAATAGTCCATCCCTAACAAACAACACACGGAGTAGAACACGTAATTGCCACAATAGTCATCCCTAACAAACAACACACTGGAGTAGTAACACGTAATGGCAAAATAGTCCACCCTAACAAACAACCCACTGGAGTAGTAACACGAAATTTTGCACAATAGTCCATCCCTAACAAACAACACACTGAGTAGAACACGTAATTGCACAATAGTTCACCCCTAACAAACAACACACGAGTAGTAACACGTAATTGAAAATAGTCCAAGCGGCAAACAAGAAAGTGATGTCCAAAGTGTGATGACCCTTGAACTGATTAGATTACCCACATGCTGAGTGCACTCAAATAATACCTCTTAGATGTTCAAATAGTTGTATTCCATTCATAGTGATATGTAGACTCCTGTCAATTTTGAGCTAGGGCGGTTAGGATGCGGGCCCAACAGTACCTGTATTGGGGGGAACCTGGTTTTATCAACCATGCAGGATCACCTAGGGGTCATCAGGCCATTGGTTATTCCTTGTATATTTTTGTTCTGCCACAAGCTTCCCAAATAGGCTTTTAAAAATCCTTTCAAAACTCTAATATTTCCATCAACATCACATTTGAAATAGACATAGTAATACAAATAAAAACACAAAAAACCCAAGCCGAACATCAATAACGAACCCCACACAACAGATCCTGACAACCATAGGCCCACCATTTGAAAGACATGGGGGGGGGTGACAGTTGTTTATAATAATTTTCTGTAGCCACCTTGTGGGCCGGAAAGGGAAACCCGGGACCAGCATTCTGTACCGATCCACAAACTCTTTGAGTTGTGCCTGATGGGGTAACCCCCCGCCTGATCTTTGGGTGTCTCCATCATCCCCGAGTAGCGCAAACTGTCTGCAGCACAGGTTGCGGTCAAACAACTGAAAGGGGGAAAACAAAAAACTCCATTAAAACACAGGGAAATATCTAAAATGAATAAAAAATTGCAGTCACTAAGATAAATTTAAATAAACCAAAGTTGTGGTTCCAAGTCCCAGTTTGGAGTCGGTTGACTCCCATGGTAGAAAAGTGAAAGAGTGTGAAATTACATTTTGCATAACAAAGTGTGAAGTGATGGTAGTGACAAGAAGAGGGTAAGGCCTAGTAAAGCTATAGGGTTGAATGGAATAGGGCTGAGAAAAGTACAGGACACAAAATATCTTGGAAGTGTGATTGAGGAAAAGGTGGAAGTAGAGAGGATTTAATGAAAAAAGGACAGCAGGGGGAGTTGATCTATAGTGTGTAAGAGACTGGGTATGGAGTTTTTTCTACAGGTGTGTAAGAGACCTGCTATGGAAGTTTTCTATAGGTGTGTAAGAGACTGGCTATGGAGAGTTGTTCTACAAAGGGGTGTAAGAGACCTGCTATGGAGAGTTCTAGAGGTGTGTAAGAGACCTGCTATGGAAGTTTTTCTACAGGTGTGTAAGAGACCGGCTATGGAGAGTTGTTCTATAGGTGTGTAAGAGACCGGCTATGGAGATTTGTTCTACAGGTGTGAAGAGACCGGCTTTGGAGAGTTGTTCTACAGGTGTGTAAGAGACCTGCTATGAGAAGAAAAGTCCCCTTGAAGGTAAGGAAGTGTTGTACAGGACATACTTTGTACCCACTGTCCCCAAACCCGGGAGCAGAAACATGGACAGTGAATGTTTAAAAAAGACTTGGAGAGTGGAACCATATGAATGAAGTTTGTGAGGAGCATTTAGCTGTCACGAGGGGAAACAAAATTAGGGAAAAAAAGTTATCCGAGGGAAGAGTGGGGGGACAGGGGTACATGAGACAGTAGAGGAAGCAAGGGGGAGATGGTATGGACATGTAATGAGGATGTTGGAGTACATGAGATAGTAAGGAAGCAAGGCTAATTTGGGATGGACATGTAAAAGAAGGTTTTGGGGTACATGAGAAAGTAAGGGAAACAAACTGAGATGGGATGGCAGTAAAAAGGATTTTTTGGGGGACATGAATAGTAGAGGAAGCAAGACTGAGATGGGAAAGGGCAAGTAATGAGGGTGTTGGGGTACATGAAAAAGTAGAGGAAGCAAGGGTGAGATGGAAGGGAAAAGTAAAGAGGATTTGGAGACAAAATAAATGAGGAAGCAAGGGGTTAAAATGGTATGGACATGTAATGAGGAGGGGTTGGGGGCATGAAAAGTTAAAAAAAGGGAAAGGGGGAAAAGGTTTTGGACATGTAAAATGTTTTAGTAAAATGAGATAGTAGAGGAAGCAAGACTGGTAGAGAATATCAATGAATGTGCAGACAAGAAGTCCCCGAATCTTGTCCCTGCCACAAGGATGTTGAACAGACAAGTTGTTTCCCCAGCGGCGAAATTATAGTGCCTAGCAATGATTATTTTTGTTATATTTGGGAAAACACTATAACAAGACAAGAAGAAATCAAATAAAACAAACACAATATGGTTTTTTTAAATGAAAATAAATCGCGTTGTGCATTTCATACTCCCCCCTGATTAATTCCGGATAAATTGAAACCTATGTCAGGAATTGGGTAGCAACGATCGATTTTCGTCAAGAGCAGCCATTGCCTCTTTGTCCAGGACAGCAGTGTAAAGTGTTGAACTGTGTTCTTCTTTTCATTGTAAAAATCCATATTGTGTTCGTCCCTTTTACTGTTTCTATCCACTTTTCCTGTACCTTTTTCCAAATATAATAAAATGTTTATACAAAGTTTTGGGGTCTAGTCCCTCATGGATTGGCGTATAAAAAAGTATTTTTTAGCTGTACACAGTAATTTTATAAAAATATATTTATGTAATTTTATCCATCCACCAGACAGAGTAAATAGAGTCACTCATTTAATTTTTTGTTTATTTATTTTTTTTGATGTGTGTATGAGGTGAAAATCTGGTAAAAATGATTTCTTTTTCATCAATGTATTTGGTCATGTTATATTTAAATGTTTAAAATGTTCATTATTGAGTAGAAAAAATATAGCATGATGTTAATATCTAATCTATTTATGTTTTTTATAGCAACTTAAGAATTAATGTTTTAAAACTTCTAAAATTTGCATATTTTCTAGTATTAAAATAGGATTGAAGATTTTTAGTTTAAATATTGGGATTAGTAAAATAGTGGATCCAGCCCAAATTAATATTTAGAATGATTGCTTTGTATGTGTGATAAGTGCCGCTAGTCAAAGCTTGGTTGTTACAATCTAACCTGCAGGCAGAGTGGTTCAAACCGAACCTTCAGTTTTAACAAACATACTAAACCTACCATAAATTTCATACTCCACGATGCCGGGAAAGTGGTTCAAACCAAAAGATCTCCTGATCCGACTTTGGGGTTTTATGTAGTCCTTGTGGCCACCGTGAGTCCGTTCACCTTATTCAGCATGGTCTGTCGGTGCCCTGGAGGACAAGAATAACAGCTTCAGTGAACACTTTTCAGGGCAAACTCAACTTCAGATAAATTGTTTATATCAACCCAAATTAAGGAAAACTTGTTTTACCTTCAGTAAACAGTAAATACTGTTTTTGAGCAGAAAGAATAACGCGAGCGGCAAAGGCACATACATTCAGTAACATAATAATTAGTTCATTTTAGTGGGCCAAACATTTCAAATACCTGCCATATTTCCTAAATTAGCTGTTAATCTGAGATGCAAGAGAAGGATCCTTACCTTGGGGAACTTGGATCCTCATCGATAAGAGCCATGATGTTATAAAATTTGACCCCGATCAAGTCAAGGACTTCTTGGTTGTCGATAAAGTTCATTTCTGCCAGTTGATTCCCTCTCGGGTGTATTCTTCCTGTTCCAGTTTGAAGATTGCTGGACAAAGAATTGCTGGAGATTCTCGTTGGGATATTGATACACAGCTGCTCGAAACTGTAACACGACAAGGACAGGAGTCACTCGTGGAGGATACAAGGACAATACAAGGGACCAGGAGTCACTCGTGGAGGATACAGGGACAATACAAGGGACAGGTCACCTCGTTGGAGGTACAGGGACAATACAAGGGCAGGGTCACTCGTGGAGGATACAGGGACAAACAAGGGGCAGAGTCACTCGGGAGGGTACAGGGACAATATAAGGGCAGGGTCACTCGTGGAGGATACAGGGACAAAGGGGAAAGGACACGGAGTCACAAAAAAACGTTTTGGGGGGATACAGGGACAATAAAAGGGACAGGAGTCACTCGTGGAGGATACAGGGACAATACAAGGACAGGAGTCATCGTGGAGGTACAGGACAATACACAGATACCAGGTCAAAATCGGAAGGAGGATACAGGGACAATACAAGGGGAAAAGAGTCACTCGTGGAGGGTACAGGACAATACAAGGACAGGCGTCACCGTGGAGGCTACAGGGGCAATACAAGGACAGGCGTCACTCGGGAAGCTACAGGACAATACAAGGGACAGGAGTCACCGTGGGGGATACAGGGACAATACAAAGGACAGGAAATCACTCGTGGAGGTACAGGGACAATACAAGGGACAGGAGTCACTCGTGGGGGATACAGGGACAATACAAGGACAGGAGTCACTCGTGGAGGCTACATCGACAATACAAGGGACAGGCGTCACTCGGAGGTACGGGAACAATAAAAGGGGTCAGGAGTCACTTGGGGGGGCTACAGGGCCCAATACAAGGGACAGGAGTCACTTGTGGGGGCTACAGGGGAAACAATTACAAGGGACAGGAGTCACTCGTGGAGGATACGGGGACAATACAAGGGTCAGGAGTCACTTGTGGGGATACAGGGACAATACAAGGGACAGGAGTCACTCGTGGAAGCTACGGGGACAATACAAGGGGGCAGGAGTCACTCGTGGAGGGTACAGGAACAATACAAGGACATGAGTCACTCGTGGAGGATACAGGGACAAGACAAGGGGCAGAGTCAACTCGTGAGGCCTACAGGGACAATAAAAAGGACAGGAGTCACTCGTGAAGGATACAGGGACAATACAAGGGTCAGGAGTCACTTGTGGAGAATACAGGGACAATACAAGGGACAGGCGTCACTCGTGGAGGGTACAGGTGGGGAAACCAGGAATGTCGGGAAATTTATTATTGTTTGCAAAGTCCCCTTTTTTTTAAATTTTAAACAAACATGAATTGAATATATATGAAATATTATCAAAGAAGAATCAATATTTGAATATTTTTTTGTTAAATTTTTTTATGGTTGAAAAATTATTTTTACTGTCCTTATTTTTATAATTATGTGTAAAAAATTACTTATAAAACGTTTAATTGCAAAATAGTTTTGTAACATTTCATGATAATCTAATACAGCGACTTTCAACCTTTTTCAGTTCACGGCACACTTAACAAGGTACTTAAATTGCCACAGCACACTATAAGTTTTTTAAAGAAAGATTTATAGTTCAAAAAGAGTATCAATTTTTAGTCTTGATTTTCAAAAGGCTTATTTTTTGAAATTTTTGTTAGTATTTTTAACTATTCCAATGGCCTCAAAAAAGGTCCCTTCCTCTCATCATTTCACACATCATATTTTGTCTCAATGAAAAATGAAAAATCCAGTTTTTACTCAAATATTTTTATATATCTGGAGAAATTTGTATTGCAACAATAATGTTTTCTATTTTTATAAATATAAACATGGATATAAATGAAAAATATTTGCTTTCAAACAAAAAATCAGTGTAAAGCTGTTCAATGATGTCCCTTGTCCGAGTTGGGTGGTCGACGACATAATCTCAAGTCCTCATCCATGTTTGAAGCCGCGACCTGCTCTTGCTCTTATTGTGTTCATATCAGAGAAACCACAAATAAAGATGTTGAGAAAAGAAGGAGTGCTTCAATCTTTCTTTGTAACGATGGGGTGCTCCAGTCGAAGAAAACAACCAGAATTAGGCCCAATTTTGTTGATGAGTGCTTAATACTCTGTCAGCTTTGTCAGAAATACTGGGGATTTTAGTCCATTGTTCCCGTCTGGCATGATTTATCACTTTAAGTCTTTAAAATATCTGATTGTTTCTCGCAATAATGTGAGTTTCTTAGTGTAAAGGTGTATTTTTCAGCTTACTTGGAACCAACCATAGCTTGGTTTGGTATTTCTTTATTACAAACAACATATTCAGGACTGGTGCTCTTCTTCGGGTGAAATGTGTCAGAAGGATAAATAGTCTTCATTATATTGGGGACAACAACGTTTGTAGAACAAACACTATACTTTTTTGGACAATAATTAATTTGTGTGATACTACTAGGACTAACACTTACTGGACTAATTTGTGTGATACTACTAGGACTAACACTAACTGGACTAGTTTTGTGTGATACTACTAGGACTAACACTTACTGACTAATATGTGTGAAAACTACTAGGACTAACACTAACTGGGCTAGTTTGTGTGATACTAAATAGAACTAACACTAAACTGGACTAATATGTGTGATACTACTAGGACAAACACTAACTGGACTAATTTGTGTGATACTACTAGGGCAAACACTACTGGACTAATTTTGTTGGATAACTTACTAAGGACTCAACAACAAACTGGACTAGTTTTGTGTGATACTACTAGAACTAACACTAACTGACTAATATGTGTGATAACTACTAGGACTAACACAACTGGACTAGTTTGTGTGATACTACTAAAAACTATGCCGGCCACACTTGACTTATTGTCTTCTTTTAATCTAGGTTTTTTTAATTAGAAATTTGCCACATCTAATAGTTCTTGAAATAAAACAAAAAATAAATATCAAAAATAACTAAAAAAATAGAAAATACAAACAAAAATGCATTAACACAAATTCTCAAGGAATAATAACACATGTTTCCCGAAACATCGGCTGACTGAGGATTGCAACGCTGGTTTTTACAAGGTTTAAAGGGGGGGGGAGGGGGGGTAAAGTATGTTGCAGAGATATGTTGGGAACAATAGGGAAGGAAGTTCTTGGAATGTTTACCATTGTAGCCTACCCGGTAGGGTTTCTTACTTTCCCTCCCCTTCTAAGAAAACTATCAAAGTTTTTAAAATTTTCCGCAATAACTTTATTTTATGTCTCAATTTTTTTTTTTCTAGCTTGTTCCTACCTTTCCTAAAGAATCTTGCGGCACACCGGGTTTGACAACAATTATTATTATTAATTATTATTATTATTATTATATATTTTTTTATTATTATTTTATTATTATTATTATTAGCACCACGTCTTACTACCCATTCGGGGTTTTACGCACTTACGCTAATGTGTAATGGTAGGGTGATTGTGAGATGAAATGAAGGACCTACAGTTTAAAAGTGAATCCGAACCACGGGGGAGGGCCCGGCATTCCCCCCATTCACAAAAATGTCTTGAGTGTAGACAACTTCAGAATGGTTATTACGAACTTAATTTCAGCTGTCGATATTTTTATTGACTAAGCTTCATCAAAAGATTTGGGGGAAAAAAAAAAGTTGAAAACTGATCATTTTTCTGGAGCCAAAACAATGATCCAAAGCTTTGCACATTCCTGGTATTTAATTAAAAGTAAAGAAAAGAAAAAGTCCTTCCTCTAGTATTAAATAAAAAAATAAGGAAACCATTACATTTCCCTGATATTTAATTAAGAATAAGGGAAACCACGGAATTTAAATACTTGGCAAAAAAAAACATGAATTTTTCATCAAACAAATAGTAATTTGTTTCTCGCATGTTTAAAAATTCATTACTAGATTTGTTGTTTTAAACACGAGGTGGCTCTACAGAGTTTATATTTTATATCAAATTTTCACATTACCCCATATAATATCTCATAAATATACTTAGAGACCTGCCCTCTTGGGTCTCAGCATTCCCGGCTACTAATCTAGAAGTCCGGGGTTTGGTTTTCAGAGGTACCATAAGTATTTTTCCCGAAGAAGAATTGTTCCTATGGTCACCATGGTCTGGTTAATTAGTCTTAAGTTAGGTTGAAGACCTCTACGGGCACAAAATATCACTACCCACCATCACCATCACCATCACCATTAAGAACGAAGTACCCGTATCTACAGGCACCCCAACCTCAGAAGTCGGTTACATCTCTGCCCCTGCCAGTAGAAGACAAAGAATGCCCCAGCTGACAAACAATGGTGGTATCGGCCACATCGGTGGCCGCATGGTCTAGGGCGCAAACTCTTGCAGTAGACTAGAATGCAGATGACAGGGAGCTCGAGGTTCGAATCTGGGTTTAAGTGTACTGGGGGTGGTTTTTCTAAAATGATTTCCACTTTCTCTACACCAAAAGGGGTTACACTTTCTACTAATGTAACCTTTCCTATTCCCTAAAACCAGTAGTGTAATTATTTATCCTATTCCAAAACCAGTAGTGTAATTAGTACACAGACTATAACCTAAAAAGGGTAATCAGACACGGTGAAAAAAAAAATGTATAGGAAGAAAAAAAAAAGAGAAAAATGTATAGATAATATTATCAATGATAGGTTGATAGGTAGCCGATGATATCCACAATGACCATCAAAGACTCTGCTATAAACTATGAGAGAAAATTACCTAAGCACCTTTACAAATCCCGGAGAGCTAAATGCTATAGCATTGCAACACTTAACCAAGTATTTTCATGTTCAATTCTTGTGTCCAGATATCATTTTTCAATTTATGAATATGATACCTAAATATTGCTATACCCTAATATAAAGATAATTTCAATCGGGCAACTTTGCTAGTCATGTACAACTGTATTTTTTTTAAAAATTTTACAGTCATAATAATACATTTTTTTGGGTTTAGGTCAGGTTAACAGTAGCAGGGATAGCTAGCATTTATTTGAGGATACTGGGGGGTAAATTGTTAAAAAAAAAAATCACTTAGAAATACACACAAACACATTTTTAAAGACGAGTTTTCTCTGCCAGAAGCTACTCCAGATGTATCTATTGTGTGGGTATGTTTTTTTGTTTTAAGTCAAAACACATGTTTTGCTAAAAAAAAACAGTAAAAAATACTCACCATATCCGGGATCACGATCAACTTAACCCTTTTGCTGCGTTAAACAGAAAATATCTGATCTCAGCATTATAGCCATTGATTGTGGAAATCAACTCTCCCCCCCACGATGCTTAAACTTTATCTACCTTTGCCGCATTTCACTACTTGTAGTACACGTGCAATATTTATGTGGCAGAAAACATTGTTTAGGAATTAAAATTGTAGTATTGTGATTTTTTACCCTGTTATTTTACTGTATTAGTAACATTTTAAACAATGATTTATGAATTCCCTGCCATGTGAAGGGGTTTGTATGGCAATTGAAAAATTCAATTATTCAGTGAGTTTTTAAAAATTTTAAATTTTATTCTTCTAATTGTTATTTTATTTTTGTTCTTTACCTGATTCCTATTTGTAAACGATGCCCAACACAAATATATGATCTTATAGACTACACTGAGGAAAGCACCAATGTAGCACAAAAGTGTTCAAGTTTGTTGGTGTAACGTAATTTCAAAAGTTTTCTTTTTATCACAAGGCCTTAATTAGGCTGTCAAATCCTCATTTAGTGATTGGTTTGACACTATTGTGGGTTGCTAGTAAAATAAAGAATTTTTTGATAGCAGAATAACATTGCATTGGTGAAATGTGACAAATAAAATGTTATCAATAAAAATATATATTATTATGCAATTTATAGAACGTGGTGGGGTAAATTTAATTTTTTAAAAGGATTAAAAGTTGAAAATCACATTATTTGATCATCATGCGAATTTTCAGATTGTTAATTTTTACTTATATTTAAGTGGAATAGAGCCACTAGCTAGGCTAAATCATGGTTTAAATTAGGAGGATAGCCAGCAAAACTTACTTGGTGATACTGGAGTAAAAATTGTTTAGAATAACATTAAAAAAACACACAAACACATTTTTAAGGACAAGCTTTCCCCTATCACAGACGCTTCATCAGGGCAAGAGAGTACCTCTTGACCTGATGTGCTGGCTATCCCTCCTAATTTAAACCCTGACTTATAGTTAGCATTTCTGAAGGTAAGAAGTAAAAATTAAATACGCAGCAAAAGGGGGTAACATTCACTTAAGTAAAGAAACTAGAGTGTGATCAAAAATTTATGAAACAACTCGATAAAAACACAAAAAATGGATTTAGACTGTTTGAAAACGAATTGTTCACCTAAAATGAAACCAAATCATATAGAGCTGATTAGGCAACAAGTAATTACAACATTAGAGTTCATTTAGATGCAAACAAACTATAGCGAAGAAGTTGTCTGCATTCCAAAAACAAACAACGAAGTAATAACCAATAAGCGCAGTACCAAACAGCAATATGATTTGGTTTGGCTAAACACTTGGTACCATTCATTTAAAAATTTATGTAACGTGAACATTCTTCCTGACAATGAACATGATCCTGACATTACCTTGCATTTCCCTTTTCCCCTTATAATCTTGGCTTTTACTCAAAACAAATCCCCTATCCACCAATTTTATTTCGAACTTTAGCTAGAGAGTGTTTTGCAACAAATTTAAAACTAACCATCATAATTATAAAGTGACCGATTATTATTATATTCCGTAGATATAAACTGTACAAAAACCCGTTTACCTCGAAGTTTTCAAAGCCAAAAATGTCAAGGACACCAATAGAGTTTTTTTGTCACAGAATGAGACCTGTAGATTGTTGCGTTGATTTTATCAACAATGAAATGAACAGTTGGCCGTAGATCCCCTTTAACAAAGGCGTCCCTCGTTTCTACAGCTTGTACACTGACAGAAATGACACCTTGACAAAACAAACAACAAATAGGAAATGTTTACCAAACTTAAGGGGAAATTTAAAATGGGAAATAATTCCCCCAGTCCCCCAGGAATAGATATTCCCCCTTTTATATTCTCCTTTATGAAGATGACGCTGGTCTTTGCATCAAACTTTAAATAGTTTCCAGAGGCATCTGATTTTCTACATTTTTACCAATAGTACCACTACAAATAGCTTTCATTGGCATCAAAATTTAAAAAAAAAATTGGGAGAGGAGTTTCTTCAAATAGTTTCTATAGCAGTCTAATTTAAAAAAAAAAAATTATACAGGGCCATTTCAAAATATAGCTTCGAGGGACATCAAATTTTCAAACATTCCTGGGGAAAAGGGGGGGGAAAGGGTGGGGCTTTCAAAATCTTATAATTTTTTGCTAAGTGCGCCCTCCCAACCCCTCTACAAATTTTGGCTTTCCCCCACCACTTATTTGGCCTTTTAGTTTATGTGGTCAGGTTTTTTGCTAACTCCCAGGCTAAAAAACATTGTCACAGTTAGTTTCTTCAGCTCAAAGAGTAAACTGACTCTTGGGTTTACGTGCAAGGGCAGATTGTACAACTGACATTCGAGAAGAAACTGATATCTTGGGGTTTACCCAAAGGGCAGTTTTCACAAAAGAAGTCAAGAGTAAACTATCCTTGGGTTTAAGGCAAGTCAATTTTCAACAAATACAGGTCGAGAGAGTAAAAAGACGCTCTTTTTGACGTGCAAAAGGGCCAAAATTTTCAACAAAGACGGTCGAGAGAGTAAACTGGGTCTTTTGAACGGAAATTTGTCAACAAAATGAGGTCAAAAGTAAACAACCTTTGGTTTTTACGCAAGGTCAGTTGCAACAATGCGGGGCGAGAGAGTAAACGACCCTTGGTTACTCAAGCAATTGTCAAAACTGAAGCTCGAAGATAAACTGACGCTCCCTTTTTTTGACATTAAAGGGGAATTTTAAACAACTGACGGTCGAAGAGTAAACACACTCTTGGGGTTACGGGAAAATTTTTCAAAAACTGACAGCTCGAGGGTAAAAAATGATCCCTTGGTTGAGGGCAAGGGCAATTGTCAAAAACTGACAGTCGAGAGATAAAAACCGACGCTCTTGGTTACAGAAGGGCGTTGAAAAAAATGACAGGCAGAGAGAAAAAACTGACACTCGGGGTTTTTACGAAAAAGGGCAAAATTTTCAAAAAATGCCGCGAAAGATAAATGACCCTTGGGAAAAGTCAAGGCAGATTGCAACAACGACGGTCAGAGAGTAAACGTACTCTTGGTTGACGGAAGGCAATTTTCAAAACTGACGGTCGAGAAGAAACGGGGTTTTGGGGGTTACGTGCAAGGGCAGATTGTCAACAACGACATCGAAAGAAAAATGACGCTTTGGTTACGGAAATCATTGTCAACAATTGCCGGTCTAAAGAAACAAAAGCCTTTTTTTACGGTGAAAGGGGCAATTGTCAACAACTGACAGGCGAAGGAAACTACACCTTGGTTACGGGAAAAGGGGCAGTTAAAAAAGACATTGAAGATAAACTGAAACTTTTGGGTTACTCAATCGATTTTCAAAAAAGACATCGAGAGAGAAAACGACCTTTTGGTTTACGTCAAGGTCAGATTTCAAAACTACAGCTCAGAAGTAAACAAGCCTTTTGACGAAAAAGGCAGGTAACAACTACGTCGAAAAGGGAAACGACGCTTGGTTTTAGGGCAAGGTAAATTTAAAAAAAATGCAGTGAGAGATAAACTCAGGTTTGGTTGACGGGGAAAAAAATCAGATTAAAAACTGAAAGGGCGAAAGAAATTAAACTCTTGTTGACGTGAAGGGGCGATTTTCAACAAATCAGGGCAAGGAGTAAACTACGCTCTTGGGTTTACGTGCAAGGGCAATTGTCAAAACTGACAGCTCGAAAATAAACTGTTTTTTCCCTTTGGTTACGTGCAAAGGTCAGATTTTCAACAACGACAGCGAGAGAGTAAACGATACTCTTGGGTTTACATGCAAATCAGGTTGTCAACAACTGACAGGTCGAGAGAATAAACTGACCCTCGGTTGACGGCAAGGTCAGATTGCAACAACTGACAGCCGAAAGTAAAAATGACCCCTTGGGTTTACATCAAGGGGCAGATTGAAACAACTGACAGGTCGAGAGAGTAACTGACACCTTGGTTTACGTGCAAGGCAGATTGTCAACAAATTGACAGCCGAGAGAGTAAACTGATGCCCTTTGGGTTGACGTGCAAGGTCGATTGTAACAATGACAGCTCGAGAGAGTAAACTGACGCTCTTGGTTGAATGCAAGGGCAGATTGTCAACAACGACAGGGCGAGAGAAATAAACTGACACTCTTGGGGGACGTGCAAGGGCAGATTTTTTCAACAACTACCGGGCGAAAGATAAACTGAAGCCTTTGGTTTAAAGTGCAAGGTCAATTGTCAACAACGCCCGGTCGAGAGAGAAAAAAGAACCTTGTTTGACGTGCAAGGGGAGATTGTCAACAAATGACAGGTCGAGAGAGTAAAAAACGGCTCTTGGTTGACGTGCAAGGTCAATTTTTCAAAAACTGACAGGTCGAAGAGTAAACTGACACCTTGGTTGACTGCAAGGTCAATTGTCAAAAATTACGGTCAAGAGTAAACTGAACCCTTGGTTGACGGCAAGGTCAGATTTGTCAACAACTGACAGGCGAGGAAAACTGAACCCCTTGGTTGACGTGCAAGGTCAATTGTCAACAACTGACAGTTGAGAGAGTAAACTGAACTCTTGGTTGACGTGCAAGGTCAGATTGTCAACAACGACAGGTCGAGAGAGAAAAACTGACCCTTTTGGTTGACTGAAAGGCAGTTTGTCAAAAACTGACAGCTCGAGAGAGTAAACGAACCCTTTTGGTTGACGTGCAAGGTCAGATTGTAAACAACTGCGGGCGAGAAGAAACTGAGCTCTTGTTGACGGCAAGGTCTTTGTCAAAAACTGACAGGTCAAAGAGAGTAAACTCAGGGTTTGGGTTGACGTGAAAGGGTCAGTTTTCAACAACTGAAGGTCGGAGAGAAAATTTACACCTTGATTGACGGCAAGGTCAGATTGTCAACAACTGACGGGTCAAGAGAGAAAACTGACGCTTTTGGTTGCGTGCAAGGTCAGTTTTGTCAAAAAACTGACAGCTCGAGAGAGTAAACTGTACCTTGGTTGACGTGCAAGGTCAGAATGTCAACAAACTGCGGGTGAGAAGTAAACTGAGGGTTTTGGTTTACATGAAAGGTCGATGTCAACAATGACAGGTTGAGAGAGTAAAACGGACCTTTGGTTGACTGAAAGGGTCAGATTGTCAACAACTAAAGGGTCGAGAAAGAAACTGAGCCTTGGTTGACATGCAAGGTCAGTTTGTCAACAACTGACGGTCAAGAGTAAACTGACGCTTTTTTTTTGACGTGAAAGGGTCAGATTGTCAAACTGACAGTCGAAGGTAAACTGATGCTCTTGGTTGACGTGCAAGGTCAGATTGTCAAAAAACTGACTGTTTTCATTTATAATTTCACTGCACTTGGTTTAAATAAAACAAAAAAAAAAAAGTTGTTTAATTATAAATATTATTATTATATTAGTTTTTAAATGAAATAGGGTGTAAAAAGTTCACCTTTTCGTTTCAAAGCAAATTTTATCAATTTTAAAATAATCTCGAAACTGAATCAAAGTTTCAAAAATTTTTCTAGTTCTTTTATGCTTTAAGACATTATATTGTGGTTCTGAACCCGTGCATCCAGTACGAACTATCCAAACACTTCCCTAAGGTCCATGTCTTAGTGGTAGGGAACAAAGGAGACGGTTATACAACAAAAATATATCTACATTAGTCAGTACAAATAAGTTATATGAGACCAATTGTCCCACACAGACTGAATACAAATAAACAGTTTGATATAGAGAATTAAACAGCATAAAAAATTTTTTAAGTTAAATGGCTGTCTAGCTCGAAACGCTAAATTAGTAGGTGGAAACGTAACTTCTTGGAGAGTGAACCAGTTCTACATTATCACAATAATTAGTAGACTTATCCGACATAGTGGTAAGTCCTTCATGTTTCAAAAATGAGGTGCCCCAATGGCTATATAATTTTATAAAAAGGGGAATTGATAAAACTAAAAAAAAAGGGAAAAATAAACTACTAAAAGTAAATTTGATGAAGAAAGCCCACTTAGGGAAAGAGGGAAAATGTGGGAAGAATCCAATGCACAAAGGTGACATCTTCTTCCTTTCTTCTGTCTTCTATAGTAGAAGTAGTCACACCACACATTTTAACACAAATATAATAATATTTCGGCATTGTTGCCTTCATCACACATAAAGAAAAAGAGAGTACAAAAACACAAACAATGGATTACTCCAATTTGAATTTTGAATTTTGAAAGAAAGTGTTTAAAAAACATTGTGCCAACTGTTTTTTGGGGGTGAAAATAAATTTTCCCTTTGGGTATGGTTAATATTTATAGAAAAAATGATGATGTTGGATGATGATATGATGATGAAAGTGAGATGAAAGAGATGATAAAATAATGATAAATAATAAAAAAATTATATTTAAAAAAAATTATAATAATAATAATAATGTTAATTGAAAAATAATAATATTATAAAAAATAAACTATCTTCTGTTGAGGCCTGGTGGTAATCCATTGGTGGGCCAGTTCCCACTGTCTAAGTGAGAACTGTTGCACTGTTTGGGAAATGCTCTTAATATTTTTGGGGGGTAGCAGGTTTGAAAGTCCTGGTTGTGGGTACCGGCCCTGGATAGGTACAGGGTTGTCCGGATCTTTGTGGTTTGTGTCAAAGCGATGATTGTACATTCGCTGTCTGAGAGAACCTGTAGTGAGGCCTATATATTCTGCATCACATGATTTGCACTGTAGTTGATATATCAAGTTATTGGTTTTTCAATTGTAATACCCAGGATTTTGTATTCCCGTTTGGTTACTTTGCTGTTGAAGGATGTAGCTGGTAGGTGGATTCCACAGGGGGTGTGAACCTTTGGTAGTAGTTTTTCTTCTCGGATTCTCTTGGGGGCCCGGGAAATTTAGGATGGACTAAAAATATTGTGGAGATTGGGTGGCCGTTAGAAACCAACTCTTTGGGGTGAACTAAACGATTTTGGGTCTGGGTAGAACTGGTTAGGAATTTGTAACCACTTTTAAGGATGGTAGACCAGATGGTATTGGGTTGTAAGAGGGATGTCCTCAACTTTTTTTGGGGGATCGTAGTCATTCCTGGAGAGTGCTCTGGAGATAGGGTAAGTCCGAACAACATTAAATAACGGGAAGCTAAATAAGAACTAACCAGTAGGTGCTGGGTTGCAAACAGGGTTTCCCTTGGAGAGATACACCCAAACTAGTCACAGATAGCAATCTAAATGTTTTTTAAACCTGAACGGGGCGGGTCTAAGCGCTTTTTAAAAAGCTACCTCTTGTTATAAGGGTTTAACAGATAAAAGTCAAATAAGACTTTGTAGATTTTTTAACTCACGAGCACAAAAACTAAACTAATTGAAGATTATATTTAAAACATCCGCCGGGCTCACACAGTGATCCATATTAAACAAGGCACAAAACTGAAGCAAAAAACCAACTGGAAAAAAACGACCTAACTAGGTCTAAAAAACACAATCTTTTCAAAACCCTTTTCCACAATTTCAGGGCACTTCAAATGTCAGAAAAAAACGGGCCCAAAAAAATATGGAACTTAGAAAACAAGTTTTTTCACTAACCCCTCTATTTGAATAAACCCGTTTTAACTGACTAACCTAACATTTTAAAGGTGACAAAAAACCCAAGAAATGATAGATGGGCTTTATTAGAACACTTTTTGCAAGTGATTTGGGAAGTTTCCCAAACCCAAAGGGACAAAAATTAACAAATTTAAAACATAAAAAAAAAAACCCTTTCCCCCAAACCAAAACCAAATTAAATTTAAAAATTTAATGGGGGAAGGGAAATTTAATTTGAACCACCATCTTTTTGGGGCCAAGAAATTTTAGGAACCCCCCGGCCGGGGACAATAATAACCCAAAAAACAAAAAAAAAATTTTTGGGTGTTTCCCCTTTCCCCCCCAAAGCCAAAAAAACCCAATAAAAATTTAAAAAAATTTTAAAATCACCAAGGGGGGAGGTGCAACCCTTTTAAAAATGGGGGGGAAAAGAATCCCCCAATTTTGGGGGGGAGCCTTGGGGCCCAAAGGGGGGGAAAAAAAACCAACCCCCCCAGGGGGAAACAAGAAAACCCCCAGAAAATATAAGCATTTTTTTCGGGACCCAGGAAACCCAAAACAAGCAAGGCTAAAAAGGGAGAGGGAGGAACAATGCAAGGATCACCAGGAAATGGAGAGGGAGGAACAATGCAAGGATCAGGGGGAAATGGAGAGGGGGGAACAATGAAAGGATCACCGGGAAATGGAGGGGGGGGAAACAATGCAAGGATCACCGGGAAATGGAAGGGAGGAACAATGCAAGGTTTCACCAGGAAAGGGAAAGAGGGAGGAACAATGCAAGGATCACCGGAAATGGAGAGGGGGGAAACAATGAAAGGGGATCACCGGGAAAGGGAAAGGGGGAGGAAAAATTTGCAAGGATCCCCCAAAAAAGGAGAGGGAGGAACAAGCAAGGATCACCAGGAAAGGAGGGGGAGGAACAATGAAAGGAACACCGGGAAATGGAGAGGGAGGAACAATGAAAGGGATCACCGGGAAATGGAGAGGGGGGAACAAGAAAGGATCACCGGGAAAAGGTGCCGGTTGGAGGGGGGCCGGCTATTGTGCAGTTTGTACGCTGTATTTTAGAGGTGAAAAAAAATTTTTTCCCATTGTTTGGGCGGGGTCAAATCAAAACGGTAAAAGGGGGTTTTTTCACATCAGGGACATTGAAGAGGGGGGCAAGCCCCAATCAAGTCACTGCAGCAAGTTTTTTCATTTTCTTGTGATATTTTTTGGGGTTTTAAAACATGCAAAAAGGGGCTGGAAAAAAACTTTTAGCCCGCCCCCAGTTCCATATATAATTTATGCATTAAAATTACCGGGAAAAAGGGTTTTATTGAAACACATTTTTTAAAAAAAAAATTTACCTCCATCACTTTTTCCCAAAGCCTGTGGTCATTTTTTTTATTCAAGCCGAAAATTTTTCCCCCCTTTCCTGCTGGCTAGGCCTTTCATACCCTTAAATTATAATTTTAAAAATCTAACTTAAAACTGGGAAAAGGGCACAACATCCATCCCCGGCCAAAAATTCATCACTGTAAAAAGGGGAAACCCCCCTTTCACCAATGATAAATTTATTTGGCCTTTGCCAAAAACGAAAAAGGGCCCCTTAACTCATAACAGACCGTACCGATTGAGCTAAATGTTGGGCAAATTTTTTTTAATATTATCATTTATTTTATTTTTTATAAATAAAGTTATTATCAAACCCCAAAACAAAATTTAATTACTTGAGGTTTTTTTTTATAAGAATATTAATTTCTAAAAAAATGAAAAAGCTTAGAATGGCAATAAAATTTAACATAAAAACGTGGAAACCCGGTTTTTCCATTTCTCACGGGACTGGGGCATGGTCAAAACACAAAAAAAAAGTTGGATGATAAGAGGGTCAAAAAGAATTTAAAATAAAAAAACCCACACAAAAAACAAAATAAAAAAAATGAAAAATTATGGTTTTCTAAAAAATTTTTAAGAGGTTAAACTTTTACATACAAAACTAAAATTAAACTTAAAAAATAAAACGAAATTTTTGATCAAAAACATTAGATTTAAAAACTGGTGAAATAAAATAAAACAATAAACTCAAAAAGGGGACTTTAAACTATATATAAAACCCAAGATAATAAACATATCCCTCCACCAGACTTTTCCCCATTGGCTGAATCAGCCAAAGGGCAAGTGACAACTTACAATTTCCCCTTTTTACCCCGTGGGAAAAATTGTCTTCCCTTTGGTTTTTCCCGTCACATCCAAGATGGCCGCTATCCTCTGAACCAAGGACTGGTCAGGAATCTCACAAGTGTCCATGTTCGCTGGTCAACAGAAAGAGCATCGGGTATTTGTGGGCAACACATAACTGTTGATTTTTGTAAGTTGATCTTTTAAATCGAGTATAACTTAATAGTGAGCTTATAAGATTAATTTTTGTGGACCCCAAGCCACTGATACCTTGTGTCTTGCACTTGATGTCACCTATCATAAAACATTCCTCCACGAACAGCAGACGGAAATAAAGTGGAAAAAACCCTAGTAGACTCAATAAAACACTTTAAGCTAGACTTAGCCTTGGTCAAATCGGCAAAAGGCGGAGTGGATTGTTTGGAAAGAGTCGGGGCGCTTAAATTTTCTGAGAACGGGTTAAAGAAGCTTGTGCCCCCCCCCCCCCCCCCCCCTCCAAAAGTAAGAGACCTTAAGAGCACAACCCATGGTTTTGTAAATTTGTTAGTTGGGGTAGCAAAGTTTTGTTTTTTTGGGCCCTTACTACTAGTTAAAGTTATAACACTTATGTACTAATTACACAACTATGTTAGAAATGAGAAAAGTTAAATTTAAAGGAAGTGTACCAACTTTTTGCATGTCCGGGAGAGTGAAAACCATTTAGTAAAGACACCCCCTCGGGACAGCCAACCAGGATTCTAGCCCTGATCTTCTCACCACTGTCAGTTCAGTTTAAATCGAAGGGTAACGCCTTAGACCTTTTAGTCATTAGAGAGTTAACATTAAGATGGTGTATTTGTAATTACAGAACAACCAACAACCCTCCAACCCCTCCCTTGTACTTTGGTTCAAATCTCACTTGAGTGAGAATTTCGGTCCTTAAAGGGAACAAAAAGAAGGTTATTTAGTGGTGAAACTCACCCACAACCGTTGCCTTGTTTTGCATTGTTCCAAGATGGAGGATGGCAGCCCGAAGTTTGAAAATGTCCCTGATTTCCTCTTCAAGAAGTTGAGCACCTTCATGGCGACGTGATGTTCCCAAAGTCTGCCTGTGTCGTTGCGACCTTCGCAGGTCAAACTGTTTTCCCCTTTAAGAAGCCGACAAGCCCTCTAAATTTATTACTTCCAATATAGCCACACTGCAATAATATCGATTGGAGGGAAAACCTACCAACAGCAATAAACTTGTAAAATTGTTTGAAGAATACTGTCCTAAACAATACGGCCATTTAAACAGCTAGCAATATTACCAGGACATGTTGTTTGACATGTTTACTGTGGGAGTACTTGTAACAGATACTTGTTACTCACCCCTGTGAGGTACTTGTAGTTGATGCTTGTTACTCACCCCCGTGAGGGTTTGTAGTATGATTCTTGTTACTCACCCAGTGAGGTACCCTTGGGTTTTTTTGATGCTTGTTACTCACCCCCCGTGAGGTACTTGTTGTTGATGCTTGTTAACTCCAACCCTGAGGTACTGTAGTATGATGTTGTTACTCACCCCCGTGAGGTACTTGTTGTCTGATGTTGTTACTCACCCCGTGAGTTACTTGTAGTCTGATGCTTGTTACTCACCCGTGCGGTACTTGTAGTCTGATGCTTGTTACTCACCCCGTGAGGTATTTAGTTTATCTGTTAAATCACCCCTGTGAGGTTTTTTAGTTGATGCTTGTTACTCACCCCCTGAGGTACTTGTATTGATGCTTGTTACTCACCCCTGTGAAAGGGACTTTTGTTGATGCTTGTTACTCACCCCTGTGAGGTACTTGTGTCTGATGCTTGTTACTCACCCCGTGAGGTTTTGTAGTCTGATCTTTTACTCACCCCGTGAGGTACTTGTAGTCTGATGCTGTTACTCACCCCCGTGAGGTACTTGTCTAGATGCTTGTTACTCACCCGTGAGATACTTGTAGTATGATGCTTGTTACTCACCCCCTGAGGTACTTGTAGTATGATGTTGTTACTCACCCCTTTTGGGGTACTTTTTGTCTGATGCTTGTTACTCACCCCCGTGAGTACTTGTAGTTGATGCTTGTTACTAAACCCCAGTGGGTACTTTTTGTTGATCTTTTACTCACCCCGTGAGATTTGGGTGTCTGATGCTTGTTACTCACCCCTGTGGGTACTTTTAGTTGATGCTGTTACTCACCCCATGAGGTACTTGAGTCTGATGCTTGTACTCACCCCGTGGGGTACTTGTTTTTGATGCTTGTTACTCCCCACCCGTGAGGTACTTGTTTGATCTTTTACTCCCCCCTGAGGTACTTGTAGTCTGATGCTTGTTACTCACCCCTGTGGGGTATTTTTAGTTGATGCTTGTTACTCCACCCCGTGAGGTACTTGTAGTCTGATGCTTGTTACTCACCCCCCGTGAGGTACTTGTAGTGATGCTTGTTACTCACCCGTGGGGTTTTGTTTGTTTGATCTTTTACTCACCCCGTGAGGTATTTTTAGTTGATGCTTGTTACTCACCCCTTGAGGTACTTTTGTTGATGCTTTTTTACTCACCCGTATCACAGACCCCCCGTGAGGTACTTGTAGTCTGATGCTTGTTTCAAGCCGAGCGTTCTTCTTTTCCCCATGACAGTCCCGCCAGCATGCAGTAGAAGATGGGGTAGTTCCGCTCGTCACTGTTCTGGGACAAAGATGCGGGACTTCTCCAGCAGGTACTGCTCGATCTTGGCGCCCTCTATCACTCCCCTATCATTTAAGAGGATGTCAAATGTACTTCCCGAACCTCGACGAGTTGTCGTTGCGGATTGCCCTTGGCGTTACAAATGCGGGGAAGTGTTGCAAGAATTTTTTGTTTGAAAGAAATTATATTTTATAAAAAAAAAATTTAAAAAAAAGAAAAATTTGAAAAATTATTGCATCAAAAATAAAAAGAGGTACCCTAAAATTTTTATAAAAAAAACCCCTTAAAATTGTTAATTAAAGTTGTTTTATCCAGGAGTGTAATGGCTCACCTTCTAGTAAAAGGTTAGCCTCTAGAATCTTGTTTTATCCAGGAGTGTAATGCGCCCTTCTAGATAGGTTAGCCTCTAAAAATCTGTTGTTTTATCCAGGAGTGTAATGGCTCACCTTCTATTAAGGTTAGCCTCTAGAATCTGTTGTTCTATCCGGGAGTGTAATGGCCCCTTTCTAGATAGGTTAGCCTCTAGAATCTGTTGTTCTATCCAGGAGTGTAAGGGCCACCTTCTAGTATAGGGTTAGCCTCTAGAATCTGTTGTTCTATCCAGGAGTTAATGCTCACCTTCTAGTATAGGTTAGCCTCTAGAATCTGTTGTTCTATCCAGGAGTGAATGGCTCACCTTCTAGTATAGGGTTAGCCTCTAGAATCTGTTGTTCTATCCGGGAGTGTAATGGCTCACCTTCTAGTATAGGGTTGCCTCTAGAATCTGTTGTTCTATTCCAGGAGTGAATGGCTCACCTTCTAGTATAGGGTTAGCCTCTAGAATCTGTTTTTCTATCCAGGAGTTTTTCGCTAATTTTCTAGTTTTAAGGTTAAACCTTGTCTTTTTTCTTCCAGAGTGTAACGACACTATTCATTTAAGGTTAAAACCTAAACACTCGTTTTCCCAAGGAAACACAATATTTAAATGTTGGGTTTACATTCACTATTTATAGTACAGTAACAGGTTGTGTCGTGTTACCTCCCTGGTTACAATTCTACTCCCCTACCTTCGTTTATCAAACACGCCCCAATTTAATAGAATGCGAGGATTTAGAACACAAGCAACTTATTTTGATACATTATAAAAAACACAATACCAAACGCAAACCACAAAAACACTTGATGCAAAAATTTATTAAGATTTTTAACCTCGGAGTCTTGGGTAAAGTATTTGCCTCAGGACTAATGTTGGTTCAAACCCAAACCAGTAAAAGGATTTTTCTTGAGTGATAAAAATCTGTAACACATTTACCGTTTTAGGGGAAGAAAAAGCCATTGTCCCAAACCCAATTTTGGCAGGGAAAAAGTATCCCCATTTGCCCACTTCACTGACTAGTATCACTCAGCCATATTCCTCAGCACTTCCTGACATAATTTTATTCCATAATTATGAATAATTTAAAATGAAAAATATCAGTTATATGTTAAAATTGTAAACTAACCCAACCAAAACCTAACATAACATTCCTGTATGAGGCGATTAAAAGTTTAAGCATGTGTTTGTTATTACTAATAACTTGTTTCATAGTGGCTTTTTGTCATAAATGCTTTTTTTTTACAATAATTGTTTGTGCTCTTTCACCTAGCGGAAGGTTAGGGTAGGTGAATAAAATATGGGCAAATGTAAGCCAGTGAAGTAGACGAGTGAAAACTCTAGACCATGAAGTAGGAGCGAGTGAACATACTCACCTGATGACGATACACTGGTCCTTGCTGAACCCCTTCATGTCACTGAAACTGTTGGAGTGAAGCTCTAGACCTCAAGTACTCACCTGATGACAATACACTGGTCCTTGCTGAACCTCTTCATGTCACTGAAACTGTTGGAGTGAAGCTCTAGACCATCAAGTACTCACCTGATGACAATACACTGGTCCTTGCTGAACCTTCATGTCACGAAACTGTTGTCCCCGATAGCGAAGATGTGAGGGGGCAGCTCACCAAGTTTCCTGTCCTTATATAGCTTGATCTGTTCGGGCCGAGTATATGGGCAGGACTTGGTACGGGTTCATGGCCACCAGGATGGACCCCGTGTAGGTCGGCAACAATGTGTGATTCTGTCATATTCACACTCTCACAACATTCACGTAAAATTGGTTAAATAATAAAAAATTCAATTATAAACAAGACCACTTGGGTGGCCGTATGGTCTAAGGCACTACTCTCGAAATAACTAGACTAACTGCGATTTGGATATCAAAGTTCAAATTCCGATTGGGTTTACTGAGGGTGTTTGTCCCTTAGACAGTTTACCACCCCTTTCTCCCTTCAAATGATACCATTGCCCTTAATTCAACCTTCCTAGTCGCTAACATATTAACACAATTATTATATAAGCTACAACTCAAAAGATAGTAAGCCCATAATGGTTTGTAAGTTTTTTCAGTGAACTTATTAAACAGCGAGAGATTTGTTTTAGATAATTGTTGTTTTGTTTCAGGCGGACTGGGGCTCTACTCACGTAGATGAGATCCTGGTTGAACCGCCAGTGGAGGTTCCTCAATATGGTAAACTCCTGGAGGTCGCCAAGGTTATCATGTCCTCCACTCCTTGGATGGATGTGGCGTGCATTGGTTTGGTAACGGTTACCGTCTTACAAACAACAACCAAAATGAGGTCTGGTCAACAGAGTGTACCGTGGGTACAAACATCAACCAACATGAGGTCTGGTCAACAGAGTGTACCGTGGCTACAAACATTTAACCAACATGAGGTCTGGTCAACAGAGTGTACCGTGGCTACAAACATCAACCAACATGAGGTCTGGTCAACAGAGTGTACCGTGGCTACAAACAACAACCAACATGAGGTCTGGTCAAAAGAGTGTACCGGGCTACAAACATCAACCAACATGAGGTCTGGTCAACAGAGTGTACCTGGCTACAAACATCAACCAACATGAGGTCTGGGCAACAGAGTGTACCTGGCTACAAACATCTACGCATCCTACAAAAGTACAACACTTACCCCGTTTTACCGGGAGACCAGCGCCGTGTTTTTTATCCTCCGACACATCAAACACACATCACTGTTCACATTAACAAGAATGAAGTAACAGAGTCTACGTAACCCGCCCACTTTCCCTGAGTGGCGGGCAACGCGCAGGCGCTAGGACTTGAGAAATTTACACTCTATGTAATCACGTGTGTAACCCTACACCCTGAACTGAAAGCTCTTTAGACCTTTGCGCAAACGTCGAGGAGAACCAACGCACTTACTTGCTGAAGATGACATTATTGGACTTGAAATACCTCCCTCCCATATTTTCCCGCTGGACAACATTGAATATAAACTTTTACTCACATGGAGTTAAACACTCTTTGATGTTTTTAGGGTTTGGAATTCACAACAAGTGTACATTATGTTGGATAGGTATTTATTATTGTTATTTTAATAGGAATACGGAGGAACAGTCATACTCTTGATAATTAATGTAGGGATTCAAATTTTAAATTGCTTTTGGCATCTTTAAATTAATTGATTGGTAATTATACTAAATTTTTGTGTCAATAGGGTTAGATTTGTTTAGCATATGGGCATGTGATGGTCTTATGCTCCTCATGCTGGTTAGGTAATATTGTTTGCCCAATTAAATAAAGAAATCAACCATGCAGGCCATGTTGCAAGATAGTTTGTATGCTTACAGTTGTAGTGTGTCTTGATGAATATAATATCGTTTTGGGATTTCATGCGAGTGGGAAATTCTGTAAAGGAATTTTGATATGGTCCCAAAATTTATAGTGAGTAAAAATAAGTTAGGATGTTATTAAAGGTTACGGGCTACCCCCGTTTTTTGGACATTAGATGGGGAAAAATGACTTTGTTTGTATACATTGCAGCCCCGGGTTTGTTTTACAACATTAAGCTTTTGCAATTTGAATTGGTTCTGTTTAATTAGTAAGCATGTTCTTTAATCTTGGTAATTGCTTTTATTTCAATGAACCTCATGTTTATTATTTTTTTTAAAACTATGCACATTCATTCGCTTCACGATAAATTTTGTTGGGTTATTGCTATTGCGCATTGCCCACAACCAAAAAAATTTATATTTGTTAACCTTTGATCATTATCTCTCATAATAAAACGGCCTTCGGGCCTTTATCAATTTCATGTCATTTGTTATGCTTTTCATAAAGCTTCCTTTAACTGGGAAAGGTTGCGAACTTTAATTTTCTGATAGTTAACACTGCTACATTTGTGGTACTGAGTTTTACTGATTGGGGCTGGGTTAAATGAAGATCCCTAGTGATCTTCTTGGGATATTTTTGTATTTCACCGCTTTTATATATAGAGAGCACAGTTGAAAAGAGACCCAACATAGGACTCCACCATACTGACCCAGTCAACCAAGAGGTCTGGTCAGCAGGGATAGGACTCCACCATACCGACCTACTCAACATGAGGTCTGTCAGCAGGATAGGACTCCCCATACGACCTATCAACATGAGGTCTGGTCAGCAGGGATAAGACTCCACCATACCGACCTAGTCACATGAGGTCTGGTCAGCAGGATAAAAACTCCACCATACCGACCTAGTCAACATGAGGTCTGGTCACAGGGATAAACTCCACCATACGACCTACTCAACATGAGGGCTGGTCAGCAGGATAAGACTCCCCCAACCGACCTACAAACATGAGGTCTGGTCAGCAGGAATAAAACTCCACCATACTGACCTATCAACATGAGGTCTGGTCAGCAGGGATAAGACTCCCCTACCGACCTATCAACATGAGGTCTGGTCAGCAGGGGAAAAGGGCCCACCATTCTGACCTATCAACATGAGGTCTGGTCAGCAGGGATAGGGCTCCACCATACGACCTACCCAACATTAGGTCTGGGCACAGGGATAAGACTCCCCATTACCGACCTAGTCAACATTAGTCTGGTCAGCAGGGATAAGACTCCACCATACCGACCTATCAACATGAGGTCTGGTCAGCAGGGATAAGACTCCACCATACCGACCTACTCAACATAGGTTCTGGTCAGCGGGGATAAGACTCCACCATACTGACTAGTCAACATGAAGTTTTTTAGGGGCACGATAGTTTAATCAACAAAATTATTTATGTCTCTTAAAGTAAGGTTGTTGGTTTAATTGGCTAAGGTGATTGTTTAAACCAATAAGCACAACATAAAGTGAAAAACCCATTTTATTTGAGTAATAAATTATAAGGGGGGGATAAAAGTAACTGCACAAAAATTTAGTATAAGATACTTTCCCTCATGGCTACGGCTAGTTGACTCTGGTCAGAGCAGGCACATATCCATGGGACAAGTTCTTTCAATCAACAGTGAGTCAGCTTCAAGTGTATTAATGTTATGTAATAGCAAATATTTTGACACTCACCATTCCGTCATCATCCTTTACAGTAAACTTGGAACCATTGATAGCCAAGACCGTTACTCCCACAGGTGTGTCCAGATCATCAGCTGAGGGAAACGGGTCCAGACATAGCCGCCCTGTGGATAGTTTAAAACACAGATCAAAACAAACTCTCTTGGGTTACAACACATAGCTATCTTGTGGATAATACAAACAGCAACAACTCTCTGGATTACAACACATAGCTATCTTGGGATAATACAAACAGCAAAAAACTCTCTAGATTACAAAAACATAGCTATCTGTGGATAATACAAACAGCAACAACTCTCTGGATTACAAACATAGCTATCTTGTGGATAATACAACACAGTCAACAACTCTCTGGATTACAACACATAGCTTCTTGTGGATATTATTACAACACAAGGGATCAAACAACATCTCTAGATTACAACACATAGCTATCTTGTGGATAATACAAGACAGCAACAACTCTCTGGGTTACAACACATAGCTATCTTGTGGATAATACAACACAGCAACAACCTCTGGATTACAACATAGCTATCTTGTGGATAATACAAAAACACAAGATCAAACAAACTCCCCCCCTGATACAACACATAGCTATCTGTGGATAATACAAACAGCAACAAACTCTCTGGATTACAACACATAGCTATCTTGTGGATAATACAACACAGATCAACAACTCTCTGATTACAACACAAAGCTATCTTGTGGATAATACAACACAGCAACAACTCTCTGATTACAACACATAGCTATCTTGTGGAAATAATACCCCAAACAAAACCAACAACCTTTTCTGGATTACAACACATAGCTATCTTGTGGATAATACAACACAGCAACAACTCTCTGGGTTACAACACATAGCTATCTTGTGGATAATACAAACCCGCAACAACTCTCTGGATTACAAACATAGCTATCTTGTGGATAATACAACACAGCAACAACTCTCTGGATTAAAAACACATAGCTATCTTGTGGATAATACAAACAGCAACAACCTCTGGATTAAACACATAGCTATATTATGGCTAATACAACACAGCAACTACTCTCTGGGTTACAACACGTATAAACCGTAACCAGTAGAACCATCACCAGTGGTGACCCAACATTAGTTGAGTAAGTGGGAAAGGGGTTGGGCACGTATCAATAAAAGGAAATTTGAGGGGAATTTACCCAAGAGGGGGCCGTTTTTGACAAATGTTAACAAATGAATCCCCTATAAGCCAAGTCCGTTGTCAACACCAACGTCCTTTGGTAAATTTTTGTCTATTGACAACAAGTAACAGCAGACAAGCAACATATATACAACTAAAAAGTGTTTCAATAGAAGCTCATCACCCGACACGCTCTTGTTCCTCCCTTTTATACAAAAATTTTTTTTTTAAAATCATCTTTTATCTTTCTGCCAATCTTGCAAACCCCAAATTTTATGCAGAGTTGTCTATTTTGTTTTTTTATTTGTTGTATTCATCGTGCGCTTTTTTGAACCGACTGATTATATCAGCACACGAGAATCCTACTATCGTGAGCGAAAGGGCCTACCAATTTTGCCGGTAAAGGTTTTTTCACACCTACTATTTTATATGGACCAACGCTTTACCTCCCCTCAGAAGGAAGTTGTGCTAGGATTTTTATCACTCAAGAAAATTCTGTCGACCCCCGCTGGGTTTTGAACCCACAAACATCGGGTCCTGAGACGAGCACTTTACCCTAAGACCACCGAGATCGACTACATATTACTTCAATCACAACAAATTAAAAATTCAGTTAAAACACTGTAGGAAATAATTTTTAGATATTATTTAAAAAAATTTGCAGATAAGTTAGATTTACCATATTATTGTTTTATGGATATGTTTATCTATAAAAAGTGACAGGGGCTAAGATAGACCAATACACCTTTGTCCCATATGTTATCTTCTTATCATTGACAGCACAAGTACTTTCACACCTACTGTCAATTCGGACATGTTAAACCCTCTTGACAAACAAATCGACCGTTTAATACACTTTAAAGAAAAAAAGTTTAGAAATTCTTCGAAAACAAGTTGTGATCATTTCAACTAATACAACTCAAATGATCACAATGTTCATGGATTATTTTGGTACTTTTGGCTCAAGTTTAAATATTATAATATCTTTTATTAAATCTTTGCTATATATTAATGTGTAGTATTTCATTTTAACCCAGAATTGTTTTTTTAAATAGCTATAGCTATGGTTTAAAATGGTTCAAGAAATTTGTTTACAGCAAAAAGAGGCCTACTTAAAAATGCTAAGTCGAACTTACGATTATTTTCATATTAGATTTAATCAGGTATTTAACATGACAAGCTCACTACCGCCCGGCACTTAAACCCGCATGTAATAATGTGGTAAAGCCCTCTCTCATTTCCTGAGTCAACCAGACGATACATCCTTGTCTCATTTCCTGAGTCAGACCAACGTTTCATCCTTGTCTCATTTCCTGAGTCAACCAGACGATACATCCCTGTCTCATTTCCTGAGTCCCGACCAACGATACATCCCTGTCTCATTTCCATGGACGGTCCCGAGGGCCAGACATACATCCTTGTCCTCATTTCCTGAGTCAGACCAGACGATACATCCTGTCTCATTCCTTTATCAACCAGAAAGATACAATCCCTGTCTCATTCCCCGATCAGACCAGACGATACCCCTGTCTCATTTCCCGATCAGACCAGACGATACAACCCCCGTCTCCCTTTCCTGAGTCAGACCAGACGATACATCCCTGTCTCATTCCTGAGTCAGACCAGACGATACATCCCTGTCTTTTTCCTGAGTCAGACCAACGATACAGCTGTTTTCTAGTTCCTTCTGCACTCCCCATGTTTGTAGTCCTTGTTCCTGTCATACTGTCTATTGTTTTATTGACCTTGCGGTTTTGATATTTAGTTGTTACGTTCACACTATGAAACATCTGAGGTTTTATTTGCTCATCATAAGTAATGAACCTTCCCCACTTACCGCTAAATGAGTCATGATGTCGGTTGCTGGTAGTTCCCTCATTTACTCGCTAACACACACATAGTATGCACAGACGCTGCAGGGAAGATAATTGAAAAATTTCTCGGCTCTATCTCCGCCTTGGCCCTATCTTCGTCATCATTCAAACTTTACTTGAGCAAAGATTACTCTTATCAATAAAATCTCCATTGTTTTGCCTCATAAAAAACTGTTTTTTAATTGAGTTTACAATGAAACGAGTTCTCGAAACTAACAAGGAAAACTTGCATTTCTCGGGAAAGGGGAGGGAGGGGTCAGCTGAGGGGAGTGGGGTGGCGATGGTTGCAACATCTAGTGCGTTTCTCTAGTGAAAGGGAAGATGTTTAAACAAATGGGGGCAGTGTCTACCTATCTAAAAGAAAGGTCCACCAATTAGGTCGTGATCTGAGTTCAATTAATTCATCGGGCTCCAAATCCATTGGTGAAGCCGGGTTACGCCGTCTCACCGTTGTATAAGAGTGTGATGGGAGCTGCTCATCATGAGATGAGATAGATGAATGTATCCTCAGCGACTACAAATGATTGAACTGGCTTGGACAAGGAAATCGAGGTTCGACATTCTGATTCGTGTACTCGGGTTTTTTTTGCCTAAAAAGTTTTCCACTCTTGCTCACATAAATGCAGGTACATTTTCCTAAATACCACCGTCTCAATCCTATTCTATTAGCTTAATTGAAGACTCTGGTGAAAAACAAGACAACATAATTTTTTTTTTTTTTTCAAGAGATAAAAAAAACTGTTTATAAGAATAACTATTCTGAATAGACTTACGAAAAGAAAATATGTTATTTGTAGTTGTAAAGGCTACAAATAGCATAATTTTTTCCCATAAGCTCATTTACACTAAATTATTTTTATAAACAGTTTTCTTGTAACTCATGAAAAAAACAACTAAAATGGAGGTGTATCATTATTGTAGCGGGTGACAGGGTCTTCCAATCAAAGTATGCGTATAGTCTGAGGTACAAAGACGCAGTGAAATAATAATAAATTGTGTTTAAGGAATATTCAAGCCAGTGTTGAGTTACAAATCTTGTCAATCTTTCTATTTTTCTGTTTGTTCTGAGTTTGGGGGATAGTACAACAATTCAACCAGGCGTTTGTGGGGGTTTCTGTTAACAGTGTTTGAATACAGATAAGAGGTCCTAGTTTCAAATTCCTACAAGGGTGTTCTTTATCTAACGCCATTACAAGAATCTGCAAAACCCCTAACCGAACAATCAAGAGGAATATAAATTATGATCATATCAAGAGGGAGTAAATTGTTAACCAATAAGAGATTTAATAAATGGTTTTGGGAAGTGTATGAAAAAAAGTTAGACTAAGCACAAATCAAAAACAAGGGATGGAAAAATAAATAAGCCCCCCCTCAAGTTATTGGCTTGTACGGAATAAACTCCAGTGATTACTGTGTAACTACTGAGTAAGAACTGCTAGTTACTAAATAATTATTGGGTAACAACTGTGTAAGTACTGACAAGCTATGTGTAAAAACTGCTAGCTACTGTGTAATACTGTAAAACTACGACTACTATTTTGAACACTGTGTACAAACGACCCCCCTTTAACTGTGTAAAGACTCACTTTCCCCTTTTATTTTGAACATTAATCGGGTTGGTAACATTTACAACGACTACTACTGTTAACACTGTTACATATCCCCCTAGGCTATGTTAACAAAACTGTTAACAACTGACCACTACTGTGTAACACTTTTACATGTAACATTTTGCTACTACTGATGTAACACGGGTTTGTACTTTTAAAACGACTAGCTACTTGTAACTATTTGTTACAAATTTGAAACCAGCTATTTTGAACTACTGTTACATACTGACCCCTTTTAAACTGTGACATACGACCAGCTACTGGTTTTAAACTACTGTGTACAAACTGACTACTACTTAAAAGGTAAAAAACCCTGACTATTGGTACATTGAAAACTACTGTGTACATACTCCCAACAACTTTTTTGTAATTTTTACCTGTGTACAAATGACAGCTACGTTAACTACTGGTACATACGCAACTACTTTAAACTACTGTTTTTTACATACTGACTATCTAACTTTGTTCAAAAAAACTACGAAAAGCTACCTTTTTGAAAACTATTGGGGTCATACTGACTAGCTTTTTGTAACTCTTGTACTTTTACTGACGGGAAACTACGTTTTAAAACTACTGGAAACAACTGACCAGCTACTTTAACTACTGGTACAACGCCCAAAAAACCCTACTGTGTAAACTCCCCTTTGTGAAACTTTTTAATACTGACTAGCTACTGTTAACACTGTTACAAAAAACCACTACTGTGAACTACTGTGTAATACGGACTACCCTTTTTGGAAACTACGGGACTACCCCCTACTGTTAACTACTGTGTAAAAACTGACTCGTCACTTTTAAACTATGTGACATCGACTACTACTGTTACAACTGACTAGCTACGTGTAACACTAGCTAATACTCCTTAGGAGTGTAATTTTTCCACATCGATTACCTTTTTTTTTGTTGACCAAAAGTTAAGGTTAAAGTGATTGTTGGCAAAAACTCGTTTAACAATACTTGTTCTTTGTGAGTTTTTGGATACAAATAATTTTAAACTAAAAAAAACAACCTTTTTTTTGAGAGATAAAAATATTCATGGAGTATTTTAGTTTAAAAAAATTTTTAAAAAACCCTTTGTTTTTAATTTTAAAATAAACCAAAAATGTCCAAAGCATCCTTTACGATTACACAAAAAAAAAAAAAACCACACTGCACCCCTTTTTAATTTGGGTTTGGGGGGTTTGGGGTTCCCCCCCCATTTATAAACAACCGTGCAAAGCTGAGACAAATTTATTTTCTAAAATAGTATTTTTTTCCCCAAACATTGTTACACAGGTTTCCACATGTTCCGGTCATTAAAAAACCCCATCTTCCTCCACCCTTTCCCACCATCCCCTACTTTAATTACTTCCATTCTTCTCCTCTCACTTGAAAACATTTTTTAAACTTTCCCCCATCTAAATTTTTGGGTTTCCCTTGTGACTTTTCCCACATACTTCATCTCCATCATTTTTTTTAGTATTCTCTACTTTTTATCCTCATACATTTTCCTACCATCTCATTATTCTTCCTTTTCTATCCATGTACCCCTGTACCCCACTCTTTCCCAAAAAAATTTCTTGTCTAATATTTTAAAGCCCTTGAAGTTACACTTTGACCTGATAAACAGATAACACAGGTTTACGGGGTAAGTGATCGATGAGTTAAATTTAGTACCTCGATACATACTGTGTGTACAAGTAAATTCTAAAAATTTTTTTTTTAATTTCAGAAATAAGAAAATAAGTCAACTTGAACTGCCAAAAATTTTTTTAGGGAAATCATTTTTTGAAGATCATAATTGTTTTTAGTGAAACAAACCGCTTATCCTTCACTTTCAAAGGCAGAGAGAAGAAGCCCAGTGTATATTGTATCCCGGGTCTAACCAAAGGGCATTAAACCACAAAGGGGTATTATTGATAGAAAAAGCACATTTAAAAAGAGAGATTTTTGCTTGGCCATCAAAATTTTGGGCCCAATGTCCCGAAGAAGACCCAAAACTACCGATAGATCCCCTACCCTCACCGGGGCAAGAGCCATGAGAAAATTGGGGTTTCCCATTTCCCTTTGTGAAGTAAAGGGGTTTTTTTAAACAAACAAGGGGAAAAAATTTTTTTTTGGGAAAAAACAGTTCATTTTTACTTGAGGGCCTTCGAAACCCTTTTTGCTCGGTGCAAAAAATTGATCCATCATTTGATAGAGCTCAATTTACTGCTTACTCGCAATACAATCAAATAAAGGGGAATTTTCCCATATAAACTTTGATAACATGGCTGATAACACTAAATTTATTTACAACTGACTTTATTAGAAAAAATTTTATGATCACAAAATAGTGACTAGGCCTGGGGGAACTTCCCAAATTTTTTAAACAAAAAAAAAATCTCCCCAAATGAAAGAGATTTTTAGCACGCTCTTTTATGTTTAAATTTTATAACTTTGTACAATTACCCCAAATGGTTTTGGGTATTAGGGAGGTTATATTAATAGAAAGTGACCCAAAATTTGCATGGAGGAAGATGAAAACTATTTGAAATAACCCCCCCCTCATGGTCTGACCGAGATTCAAACCTATCTCCCCACTTTGGGCAACAATCTATTCAAGAGAGCGCATTGACCAAGTGAAAACCGAAGCAGATAGGTAAGAAATTAACTTTGAGTTCCAGGTCCAGCATTTTATGACAGTAAATTCTTTTTTTAAAAGGAAAACCTGGGCCAACCTTTTTAAAATTTAAAAATTTAAACCCAAACACGGGTTTTTTTTTTAAAGGGCTATCTTTTTTTTATGTTTCCCCCTTTTTGGGGCTAGGGGGATTGTTACATTTTGTTATGAACCTAAAAGTTAATAAAATGATCATCAACCTTTTTTAATAACTATTTTTTTTTTAAATATATCTAGAAAATTTAAAATAAATTATTTGATTGGGACGAACAGTTTTAAAGATAATATTGATCCAAATTTTTATTTTAAGTAGGGATTAAATTTAAATTTGACATATAAAATTAATTCAGCATGAGTTTTTGATTAATTTCAATTTGAATTTTTTTTGGGATTGAGATAATATTCATATTCAATTAAATCATCAGCCATGATTCGGATTCTATTCAAGATTAAAAAACTAGGGATTCCCAGGTGAACACATAAAAAATGGTGTTAGCTACGAAACCTCACAAATAAACGCCAACCCAATTTTTTTAAAAAAAAACTTACAATGGGCATTATTGTGTTTATTTTGTATATATTTAAGGCACATTTTTCCCCCTGATTTCAAGGATAGCCCCTGCCAGAAAACATATTCAAATATTTTAACTAAACAGTATTTTAAAGTTTAAATATGAAATCGGGCAACACTGAAATTAAAATCAAAAACCCAATGAGATAGATTTCACTCAGCTGACCTTCCTTCCTTAACTTTTGGCTAAACGTACATAACCAATTCAGTACTTCATGTGCTTATCTTACATTTTTATCCTAAAAACTCACACTTTCCTACAACATTATTTTTTTTTTTCATTGAGGTATTAACTCACATTTAAACCCAAAAATGATTACATCAACATGACTTATAACTAATTTAAACCCGGGAAACTGACACAACACCCACCCCCAGCCTTTTAAAATTCATTACATGAAAGGGAAACCAAATTTCACTACTAATAAAATTTTTCAGCCATGCAAATGAACCCAAGGGCCCTTAGTCAGATACAACAACTATGACTGATCAGATGTCAGAATACCTTTTTTAGGGAACGACCAAAAGCACAAAAAAAAACCGATCAGGGGCTGTTTTTTATTATCGTTTGAAAAACAACTTTAGCAAATTATTAGGGTTGTAAAACAATACCCATTTCAGTACCGCTGGCCCAAAATGCCCGCATGGTCCAAAGGCTCCGCTCACATGACTAGACTGCCAATGACGGGGAAATCGGGGTAAAAAGGGTGGTTTTTCCCTAAAGATTCCCACCTTTATCAAAAATGGGTACTCTTCCCCCCTAGATTCAACCTTCCTCATCCCTAACCCATTAGCATAATTAGTAAAACATGTTAAAACCGGACAGATAAAAACTGGAATAAAAAAAACCGAACAATATTCGAAAACTCCAAAAGTTACAAAAAAAAGCATTTTTTCATAGCTCAAACCCAAAGGCAGTTGATGAAGTCCTTTGAAAAAATTACTGAACTATTGAAAAATATTAGAAATTTAATAATCGTTATTAATTTGACATCAAAACTATTTTTCTTTTTTCAAAACACTACTCCCCCAAACTCACGACCTTCTCAAATATATAAAAATTTTAGATCGATGCCCCCAAAAAACGAAAAAATTTTGTTCATTCAATACAGCCAGAAACTAATTGGTTATTAATATTATGTAAGGGAAAAACTGTCGACGGGTTTGGAAATTTTTTTTCGAACCCTCCCTCAAATCAAACCAACTAACCAAGAACAACTGTATTGGCATTTATAACACTTTTAATTTTCCTAAAAAAAAATTATTTGCATTATTTGTTAATTTTACGCTCACCTAACAACCACAGTGGAGAACTCATGCGTGATTGCCAGGAATATTTAATTGTCATCAATAACGCAATAAATCAGAATTATTTGGGCACCTGATAAGTTAAAGGGGGCAGACTACCACTACCATTTTAGTTTGCCTTCATCCGTTGACCTTGTCCATCCGAAAATTTTTTAACCAGAGTGAATCACACTGCTGGAATGAGAAAACATGGACCTTCCTTTACTTGCTCAAAAAAAAAAGGGAACTTTTAAAATTTTTCCCGGAAATTTTAACCTGTGCTTTTAAACTTGCCCTTCACAGTAACATACAATTTGATTTGACCCCAGACAGAATACAAGTGAAATTTGGCACATTTCAAGCCAACAAGATAAAAAAAAATTTAAATATTCTTCAAATTGAGGTATCTTCTTATTTTTTTATATTAAATAAAATTTTAAATTACATCTTAAAAAAATTTAAGAAAAAATATTTGCCTACAAAAATGATCCTTGTAAATCCCTTCAAAACTTGTGAAGAATCAACATTGAAATAAAATTACTTTTGGTTTTGTTTCAACCAAGTCAACATTTACCCGAGAGGTTTTCCCCCCCCACACGGGAAAAACTTAAAATGAAAAATTTTGGGCTTTGATGAAGAAAATTATTTTAAAAAAAACCATCACCTTCCAAACTACAAGAAATAATAAAAATATTACTTACTGTTGTTTCGGGGGCGGGGAGCCGAGCAAAAAAGAACATTCCACAGAAAAATATTTTTTTTTAAAAAGACAGGTATATTTTGCGAGTTTCGAGGTACTCTGCAACGGAATTCTAAATTTTTCAAGAACGACGTGAATCAAAATACCGCAAAAACTATCTAAAATACTTTATTTTTACCTTTAAAAAAAAATGTGCCGGCCCCCATTACAGAAAAAACTTTTTTTTTTTCCCCCACAGTTGTAAAGAGATGTTTGTTTCTCAATGAGCACTCAAAAATATTAGAGAGCGTAGAACTTCGGACTGGCTAATAGCCCCCTGGCCCAGTTTTGGGGGGCATTAAAACATAATTTCCTGACTGCCCCTTCAAGTTTCCAAGAATGCAATCTTAATGTAAGAACTCCTGATTCTTGCTGATGAACATTGTTCCACGTTGAAGTACCAAAAGTCACCATTTTTTCCCTCACACCTACCAAACTCCAAACTAACCCTAAGCGTTTTTGCCCATAATGAGCATTTAACTAACCTCCCATCCCATCCCCACAAAACCCACACAAGCAATGAAGTTTTGGGTTACTCCAGGAACCAAGCAAAACACTTTAAAATTCAAGGATTTTTTTGGGGTTGAAAAACATTTTTGAAAACAAAACCCTTTCTCAAAATATAAATAATTTTAGAATGATGTCTCCAAAAATACCAAAAAAAAATTGTTCACTTATAACAGCCTAATACCAATTGGTTATTAATATTAAAATATTGTAAACTGGTATTGAGACCGTATAAAAACAAAAAGCAAAATTTTCTGTCAAACCCCTTTTTTTGGTCGAATGCTCAAGCTCCTTACAAAATAACGAGACTGATAGAAGGGGATTCAAAAGGTTTTCCACTCTCCCTTCAAACAAATATGGCTAAATCCCTCTAATTTACCCTTCCTCCCCCTAACCCACTAGCTTAAAAAATTCCATATAGATTTTAGGACTTAAGACCAAATAAAAGCGGGTTGTATTTTAATACACCTGCAATTCACATTAAGAAAACCTTTTAAAATTTTTTTGGTTCCAAAAAACCAATGTTTCTATTTTAAAAAAAGTTTATACTTTTTTGGGATTATAAATGTTGCAGCGCCCCAAGGACCAGCACGCGCTCGGGTTTTGTCACATGAAAACACAATTTCAACCCTGTCTTGCGACTAAAGGGTTTTTTTCTAAGTTTTTTTTTTGTTTCACTCCCCTTCCCCTGGGGATATCACATTTTAAATATAAAAAATGGGCAGGAAAAAGGAAGGGTAGAGTTTAAGGAATTTTACCTCTTTTCGTGGAAAATTGTAAAAACCATTTAGGTAGGGCAACCGGGATAAAAACCCCAACCCTCTGTTAACGCAAACTAAAATAGAGAGCCTGATATTAGTCTGCATGCCCACCAAGTGGGGCCTGCAATTTTTAAAAAGAAATTTACAAAATATATTTAATGTTTTATTTTGGTATGGCTCTTTTAAAAATTTTGAAATTAAAAAATTTGGGGATTCCTTTTCGGCATTTTCCTTTGTTTTCTCGAGTAGGGGTTTGTTTGGGGCCATGGGCTCACAAGCCTGTCGTGATACACCTGATAGCGGGGGGGCCCCTTATGTTTTTGAAAAAGACTTGGCTCAAAAACACCAACACTCCTTCCCCCACCGGGGTTACTCAATCCCGGGTACACCATTGGGGCGAACAGTTAGGAAAGCTTACGGGCCCACAGGTACTCCTATTTGCAGTCACTCCACGTTATAACAAAAGGGAGGAAGAAGGTGGAAAGAGGTATTTTTTTAAGGAGCCAGCTGGAAACAGTTTGTTTTTGATTTTTGGTGACCCAATGTACCAAAAATTTTTCCCAAAGATTGTTGTTCGAAATTCTCAAAATGACTATTTTCCAAGATATACCTCACACACTTCTTTTGCTGAGGACCCCCTTTCTGAAAAAAATTCCCAACCAAATATGTACCCTACCCAAACCATATATTCCAAAAAACATTGTTTACACTTCACTTCCGACATAAAATTTAGTCTATAAAACAAACCATTACTTTTTTTTAATTTTTCTTTTATTGTTCATCTTGAAATTTTGATGTTACCTATATTAATTATTAATTTCTTCAAAAATAAAAATTAAAAAAAAAATTTACTTTAAACACATATTTTTTTTTATTATAATGAATAAAAAATTTTTTAATAAAAAAAATTTCCAAATTTTTTTGTTGTTTTTTTAATTTTATATTAATAACATTAAAAATTTGAAAATCGAATGTCTATTACTACCATAAAAAAAAAAAACAGTCTAAATTTTTTTTTAACAGTATTACAACATAGGGTGACCGGGGTCTGGGGGTAGTGTCCTACTTCTTGCGGGAGTCCGGGGTTTCCCCTCTACCACAAATTTTATCTGATCACCAAACCCTTTTTTTCCCACCTCGAAAGACGGTATTAACACAACTTGTGAATTGTGAATCCGGGCCCCACCCGGTTGGATCCCACTTAAACTTAGTCCCCATTTCATCCACAACCCCCCCCTACATTACACATTAGCTAATCGTAAACCCAACGGTAGTAAAAACGGTGATAAGTAATAATAAAAACATATCAAAACTTTTTAAGATTTGTATTTTTGTATCATATTTTACACTTTCCCAACGTCCAAACACAAGTTTTTTTGTACCAAATCACCATACTGTACAAAAAAGCACCTTATCAGTTTAAACAAACCTTATAGAGGGGATTATTAGAATTTTGTTATACTCCCCTGTACAAACATACTCCTCCCCCCCCCTCCTTTTTTTTTTCCCACCCTGATTTGGTATGTTAGGTTAAAACTTTTTTTAAAAGGGGGACAAATTTAATGCTAGTTTTAATTTTTTTAAAAATAAAAAAAAATATATTTCCTAAATCGTCACAACAATGGGCAAGCAAAAATCCCTTTGTTCAATCTAAAAGACTAACCCAAAAAATACAATACAAAACGAAAAAATTTTTCAAAAAAATAATCTCTCCACAAAGTTTTATTTGGTGCTCACTCCCGGGCCGCTGGAAAATCGGTTGGTAGGTAAGTTTATAAATAAAAAACCCCAAATTTTAATAAAGAAAACCCCCAGGGGGGAACACCTTAAATAGGACAAAAAACGGATAGGATAGGAACACAAAAAAGGGCTGTTCTTTGTTTTTTTTACATTCCTTATTTTTACTTACATTCTTTATCAATTTTCCTTCCCCGCCTTTGGGTTTTTGGGTTTCTCTTTAGGGGGTTTTTTTTTGCATTTTCTGAGATTCTATAAAGAAACTTAGGGCAAGGGCCCTTTAAGTAAGATGATTCCTTCAAGAGGAGTCAATTTTCCCTCGTCCATGACAAAACAGTGTAAAGTTAAATGTATTCCTCCTTGACATTATCTTAAAAATTAATAAAATAAATTTAAAATATGAAAATTTTTGAGAAAAATTGAAAATTTAAGTACCAAATTTTTTTTAAATTTTTAACAATCTTCAAGTTATTCGAGCAGCTAATAAAACTCAAACCCCAAAATTCGAGTACTTTTTACATTCCTATGTTAAATGATAAAACATTAGGTTTAAAAGCAAGCTCACCTAAGAAAACCTACCAGAAAAAATACCGGCTGAAACCGGCGGGGAGGTTACAAAATTTTTGCTCTAAAACTTACATGTGTCGAGCCTCAAAATACAAAAATAATAATAATTTTTTAAAAAACCCCGAATTTTTCAATTTCAAATCAAATCTAAAGCTTGCTTACCCTTTGAATCGTTCGATTCAAAAATTTTTGAAGAAACCTTTTGAATTGAAACAAACTTAAAATTTTAATTTGAAATTAGCAAGTTTTATAAATTAACTGATGCTACACATAACATCTAATACAAGATTTTATTCAAAAAAACATACAACCTTTCAAATGTTTACAGTTTACAACCAAAAATTTAAAAATACAAAAACCAAACAAAACAGTCATCATATTATATACACACCAAAACCGGGACTCTTATTAAAATTCTGCATTTATTCCCTTCCAGCAAGAAAAATTGACATAACTTGATTAGTGTGTCAATTTACAGACTGTTTTAAAAAAGCCCTTTTTTCGTCAACAACACCCCAATTTATGGGAACCAAATCCCGGGTGAATCACAAGAATTTCCCCCGCTCTCCTCAGGGGCCTCCTTTGTGTCCCCCATTCACTCTCAGAGACAAAATACTTTCTTACTCTTGGATGCCCGCTCCGTGGAGATCTGGGTTTTTGTCTTCTTGGGGACCGGCATATGTGCGCTCATGTGCGCAGGCCCGGGAACAGGGTCCCACCAAATCCCAGGCCACGCGGGCCCCCAATGGGCCCTCGGGCAACCACGGGAAAAACTCACCTCTTGGGCCCTTCCCCCGGGCAGACGCGAACGTGCAGATGGGACTGGCCTCTTGTCCTCCCACCTGCCAACACTTTAGATCCGTCCGGGGCCCACTTTTCGAGGGAACCATTTGTTAGGCCCTGACAATCCAAAACTACCCTCGTTTTTAAACCCTTTTACAAGAATTACTTTCCCGTTCCCCATATTGTTTTAACCGGGGCTACCCGTTTTAGGGTTTTAAAGGGGAAACATAAATTACTTTAATGAATGGAAATGGGAAGGCGAACTTTTAAAGGAACGTACCCGCATGGTGGTGGAAGGAGGGGGAAACAATTTTTTTTTTTTTGGGAAAACCCTCCCTTACATAGACTGGGAAAAAAACCAACCTTTTCAAAAACCCGAAATCCGCTAACATTTTTATTACACCGCTATTTCTACCCGTTTGGGTTATACGCTTTAATCATTACATTAATGGGTTAGGAAATTTGGGGAAGGTGAAAGAGGAAGTGAACCCCATTTGCTGGAGGGGGGTAAAACCATTTTGGAAAAAACCCCCCCCGTTCACCCCACCGAGATTTGAACCTCGATCTTTCCCCCTCCTCAGCATGAGCTCAACACAACAACGCGTTACCGACAAAAGCAACGAGGCGGGTAAATTTAAAGAATAAAGAAATGGGATTTTTTGTATGGATGTATAATGTTATCTCTCCCTTTTACACCCCCTTACGTGAACCCGGGAGATGAGGCACAACTCCAGGAGTAGCCCCCAAAACCAAGTGTAAAATAAACATCATTTACAAATAAAATCAAACGATTTTTCTAAATTTTTCACATAATTTTCTGAAAACAATTTTTTCGATTGGCTAAAAAAAATTGGATTCCGAACTTGGGGGGATGAAAAACCCAAACTCAATCCAACCAAATAACAAAGGGTTCACTTTTTCAAAATTTCCCAAACAAATCAAAATGAATAAAATTTTTAGATTTCCCCAAACCAATCGAAGTTTAAATTTTTAAAAATAAGTTAAAAAAACTTTTAAGTTTTTATCGGGCGGGATATTTTGCATTTTAAAAACACTTATTTATAAAACTTTTATTTTTTTACTATTTGATTTTTAATATTAATTTTAAATTTTTGAGGTATTTATCATGCCACTTTCTGAACGATTTATTATATTACACAAAAAGCTTATAAACCAACCTAAAACTAAATATACCAAAACCCACCCCCCCCGGGGTTATTTCATCAAAGGGGGAAAGGGAAACCCACATTTCACCAATAAAAATTTATCAGCCCCCCAGGAATTTAACCCGGATTTTTAGCTCAAGACAAACATGCAACAAATACTTAGGGGCTAGGGCAAACTTTAAATTTGATAATCACTAAATTTTCAATAAATTAATTATTTAAAAAGTTATTTCATGTGAACATTATTTTGGGTTAAAGCTTAGATAAAAAAAAAAAAAATTACATTTAAAGGTACTTTAACTTGAAACATTTGTATCGTGAAAGCTTGTAATTTTTTTAAATAAAAAGCTTTCCCACTTTCAAACAGAGTTATAGCTAACAAATATTCTAACCACTGAAACGCGATTGCAACTCGGAGATATTTGATTTTTGGATATTTTATTCAAAGAATAAATATACGAAAGAGGCCGACAGGGTATATAAAATGGTTTATGCCATCATTTTTTAGGGTGTTAATTGTGGGGTTTTCAGGAAAAACAGAGCAAAAGGTTAAAGCGCTGGAAAGATAGCTAAGAAAAGAGTGGAAACTCAATGGGCAAAGTTGGTTATAAAAAGGGTGATGAAGGGGGCGTTTGAGAGGGAATACAATAGCAAAAGTGAAACAAGCTCTTTCATTGGTTAGGGGATTTTTAAAAATGATGTGGATTGAGGACAAAAAAAATATGAAGGTAATTTTTGGGAAAAAAAGGAAGGGGGAGGCTATGTAAATGTGCTAAATGGGGGAAACAAATGTGTGAAAAAAGAAACAGGACTTTTTTAAAATAAAAAAGGCATGAGACTCGGGGTAAAGGATGTTATGAAGCCAGAAATATAAGGAAAGGGAATGTAGAAAAGGGACCCATGGGGAAATAAAAACCTACAGAGTTGTTTTTTGACCATTAGCAAATAGTGTGATAGTATGTGGAATTTAAGTTTTTTAAAAACCCCCCACACCCTAGTGGGAAAGTGTGTACCTGGGGGTCCCCCCAACATTTAACAAAGGCAAATTCTTCTATAGGCAGGACCCTTCACGATCCACTGCCCCTTCACTTGTTGATACAGATTCATCCTCTCTCCCTTACTCGGGCAAGTCCATTTTGCGTTCCCCAAACGGGGAAAAACAAGCTTAGTTCAATACACTTTTGAGAAAAGTCCCCGCTGGGAAACACCAGCCCCCCTTACTCACCCTTTTGAGGACCGACTCGCTGAAAACAATTACCAGCCCATTAACTTTCCTTTTTAAAGGGGCAGTCCCTGTAAAACAATTTCCCCCCTATCTTAAATTACCCTTGAGGGACATCCGCTGTAGAAAAAAATTTCCACCTCACTTAACTTACCTATGAGGCAGTCCGCGTAAAACAAATTTCCAGCCTCACTTAACTTACCTTAGAGGGACAGTCTCGCTGTAAAACAATTACCACCCCATCTTAACTACCTTTGAGACATCCGCTGTAGAAAAAATTACCAGCCTCACCTAACTTACCTTTGAGGGACATCCTCGCGTAGAAACAATACCACCTCACTTAACTACCTTTGAGGGGATCTCGCTGTGAAACAATTACAGCCTATCTTAACTTACCTTAAGGGACAACCCGTGAAACATTACCACCCACTTAAAACCCCCTTTTGGACAGAGCTTTGAAACAATTAACCCAAACCTTTCGCTTGTAAAAAAATTACCAAACCCCTTCTTACCTTTGAGGGACACTCGCTGTAAAACAATTAACCCCTTTACTACCTTCTAGGACAAGCTCGCTGAAAACAATTACCAGCCTACCTTCCTTTTAGGGACAGCTCTGTGAAACAAATTTAACCCATCTTAAAACCCTTTTGAGGACAAAACTCGCTGTGAAACATTACCAGCCTCACCTTTGCTCACCTTCTAAAACAAATTTCTGTGGAAACACTTTCCATTACCTTCCCCTTCTAAAGGGACAGCCTCGCTGGGGAAACACTTACCAGTCACCTTGCTCACTTCTGAGGGGCAAACTCCGTGTAAAACTTACCACTTCATCACTCACCTTCTGGGGGACACCTTCCTGTTAAACACTTACCAATTCCCCTTTGGGCTCCCTTCAAGGACAGCCTCCTGTGAAACATTTAACCAATTCCCCTTTGGGCCCCTTCTGGGGGACCCCCTCGTGTTAAACACTTACCACCCTCCCCTTTAGCTCCCCTTTCTAAAGGGACAGACTTGCGGGAAACACCCCTAAGAGCCTTTTCAGTTTTTAGCTCACCTTGTGGGGAAAGGACTCCCCAAATTAGCAACCCCTCCCCCAGCTTTTTGCTGTTTCCCTGACAAACACAATTGTTTTTTGACATGAGCAGAGTTCACCAACCTTCCTGAACCACCGAAACATTAGCTCTGGTAACCCCTTTACAGTAGGCCCCCCGGTCCACAAGATTCAAGGTATGGGGGTCTCATCGACGCCAATTAAGGGGGCCTTTTCAAAATGTGGTTTCTAGTTTCCGGGTTTTAACATTTACCTTTTTAAAATGTAGAGCCAAAAATTTATTTTATTAATTTTTAGCCTTGGGTTTAAAAACGTTTAAGTACTAATTACGCAAGGGATTAGAATTTGAAAAGGGTTGAATTGTTTAAAGGAAACCCCTTTTGCGGTGGGAGGGAAAAAACCCAAATTTGGGAAAAAAAAAACCCCTCATTCCCCCCGACCGAGATTCGAACCTCGACTCCCCGCCCAGAAGTCGACCAAAAACCAAATAATGATAAACCAAAATTAAATTTGGGCCTATCGTATTTTTTAATCGGGGCCCGGGCTTGGGGTATTTTAAAAGGCCTATTTTGTGTTTGAAGGGACTGTACAGGCAAATTTCCTACATTTGTTTCCCAAAAATGCCCTTAAAAACTAAGGTACACTCGCTTTTTACAGCGAGCCTACATATTCAAAGGGGTTTTTAAAGGAAATATTTAGTGGGTTTTTCACTAACGACAACCATGGGAACAGTGCACAGCAATAGCCAAAATATTTGTCCTATAATAGCAAATGAAAGGAAGTAGAAAATTGATTTAAAAACAACATTAAAATTAACTAATGTCCCAGTAATTTTCAGAAATATTCAAAAAAATTTTCTTTTTTTTAATGGTTTGATAAACTTTTATTAAATAAAAATAATCCTACTTTTAATTTTCATGATCGACTTTTGAAATCTTTATTCCCGTTTGGGATACGGCCAAAATTTATAATTGTATCCCTTTATTATCTATTTTTTATCCAATTAAATAGATTAAAAAACTCAAACCATATCAACATTAAAAAAATCTTAGTGTGTTTTGGGAATGGGGGGGGAAAAATTTAAAATTTTTTGAAAAAATTTAAACCCCAAAAATTACATTTATGTTGAACAGTAATTAATTTTATCCCAATGGTTGATAATTTTTTAAAAGTAGCTAAAAAAAATAACAACAAATAAAAATTTCATTTAAAGAGAAATAAAATTTTGAAATAAGAAAATCAATGAAAATTATTTTTTGGTAAAATTTTGACCCAAAAAAAACATGGCTTAAATTACTTTTTAAAAAATTATATTGAAGGCTAAGGCTCCATCTCTTACACCCCCCCCTACACTGGGGTAGGGGGGGGGGTTATTAAAATCCTTTTATGCATTAATAAATTTGATTTAAACAAAAAAAAATTTTTCATAAAGGATAAGGTTAAAGCAAAATGTTAAAAAAAGTGGAGTGGGGAAATGTGTTTTTTATCTTAAAAAGAAAAAACCCAACCCAAAACTGTTGGCCGACCAGTCCCCCATCCACATTTTTGGAAACCCCCCCCAACAATTGGGAGGGGTTTTTTATATTTTTAACAAAACTTGTTGGGGATGTGTTGGGTAATATGGTTAGCTGTGGGGAAAAGGGGAGAAAAGCGAGGTTGGGGCTTGCGATTAAATTGGTTTTTTTATAAACCCCCTTCAATCCTTTTTTTTTACTCAGAGAGGTTCTGTGTATAAAGGTGGGGGGAAAGCGACTGATGGCCCTCAATTATTTGTTCCTAAAAAGCGATGTAATGGACAGCGAAGTAAAATTGGGGTTGGCCCACACCCATTTTGAGTGCATTTAAAAAAAATTTAAATCACATTTGAAAGTGTGATGTGTTAATTAGCTATATTAAAAGTACGTTCTCCAGAATTCAAAACGACCTTACTTACCTTTTTACTTTTACTCATTTTTTTCTTGCATGATCATAAAAATTTCAATTCGTTTTTTTATTAAAAAAAAAAATTTAAAAAATATTTTGGTACTTCCGTCTTTGAATGGTCCCAGGTTTGTTTTTTCACTTTCAAAACTTTTTCAAGACCATACTATTTGACTTAAGCACCGAAAAAATTCCAAATTAAAAATTTTTTAGTTAAATTTTCTATTGTAGTAGTATATAATAGTAGTATTACTTTCAGCAACATTTGATTTTTAATACCAACTTGGTAAGTCCCTATTAAAGGGGTTTAACACCAGGATTTAGCATTTTCAGTCCTCAGAAAAATTAATACTTTTTGGCAAAAGCCGTTAAAAAACTAAACAAAAAATGTTTTTTTAATGTGATTTTTTCAAATCTTTCGAATACTATAATATAATTTTATTTTATCAATTTTCCCTATCTTTGTAGTGTTTGATACAAAAAAACTATCAATTTTTCAAAATTTAACAAAAAAGAGTGAAATATTTTGGGGAAAGTTTAAAATCGCCCCCTTACTTAACCTCTACCTTTTATGTGCAAAAATTTCCCTTGGGCGGATTTTGATTTTTTGGGGAATGTCTGAAATTACAAGGCAAATTTTATTAAACGGCCTAGATATAATTTTAGTACATTTGATTGCCGTTTTCCCTTTAAATAAAATGATAATAACAATTTTTTTTAAAAATTTTCTCTTTAAGAAAATGAATGTTTTTTTTTGTACATTTTAGAGCACCATCTTCAATTAAAAAAATAAATTTTATTTTGGTATAAAAATAATATTTTAATTTAACATAGAAAAATCACTTTTAAATAAAACATAAAAATATAAAAACATAGGGTGGGTAACTGATATCAGCAGATTATTTTTTTTACAAAAAAAGACCCAACCCAAAGTAAAAAATTTTTGAGAAAAAAAACTTAAAAATTTTAAAAAAACAATGGCACACCCTCTTTTTTCCCAAAATTTTTTCATCACATCTGTTACAATTCACTTCGAAGTATCTTTGGCCAAAAAAAAATTTTTCCAAAACCATCTCAGGTTTTTTTTTCTAAATTCTCTTTAACCAATTTTTTTTTTTTTTCACAATCACGTCTTTCCTTTTAGAGGTATAAGCATTGACATTCATTTTTAAAAACAATCTGGAAACACATTATTTCATTTTTGAATGTAAAGCCATTGTGCAAAATAAAAATTTTAAAAACTAAAAAAATTTTATAAAACGCACAACTATCAACAACGACACAACGCTTTCTTAATACCAAATTTCAACTAAAAAGCTTCAAAGACTGATCAACTTTTCATAGGGTCTACACAGTGGATGATCATCAAGCTATTTTTTGTACTATTTTACTACAACACTTATTTATTGTTGGCAACACGACATCAAAAATAGACTACAAATTTCATTTGTTCACTACATTTACCTATCTATCACCGGCGTTTTTTATTTCGATATAATTATTTGTATGAATAAAACAATCTGTAAGTATATATTAGTTGAGTTAGTTTAAATCGGCCCACTGTGGATTTATTTTAATGTATGAACAATCATAGTAAGAGAAAATTTCTTATCACTTTAGAAGTCCATACATGATGTAAACCTTTGAGGGCTTATGCCGGATCAAAATCAACTTAACGTAACTTAAGGCCATCTACAACCAACATACCCCTTGTGGGACTCGCAACAACGCAATCGCAAATGCACTCGTAATTACGCTTTTATTAAATACAAATAGACTGTCACAATGAAAAAGTCGTAAAACGAAATTTCAACCAATAGGAACAAAATCAATGATGACTATAAAAAATCAAATTCCATTAATGTTTTTCAAATAAGAAAATAAATTTTTTAAAAAATATTAACTGATAATACACATGATTTTAATTGGAAATCCTTTATTCATTACTATAATTTCCAATCGTTTTTGCCCATAGACCAAATAACTTCAAAAAATTTGATTTAGTAGTCCATCATTTTGTATTTTGATTGGCTGAACGCAAGCCAACGCAACTACATAAACGCAAGAGAGGACAATGTTCATCTCCTCCCGACAAGCTGTCCGACAGTTCCGACATACGATGTGTTTGCGAAAAGCTATTGTAGACAGACAAAATTAGTTATTGCGTATTGGAGTCCACAAGGGGGTGCTTGGTTTGTAGACGGCCATTAATGTAACGTTCACTTAAAAAGTTAGCTTAACTTATGTGTGATCACGATTCACTTAACTTTAACAATTTGAGCCAAACATATGCATTCTCGAGTATGATCGTTGTTTGTACTATTTGTAAAGTATGTCTTGAATGTTTAGTTTTTATCAAATAATAAAATAAAAACTTTTTGATAAATTTAGTTCCCTATTTTAAGTTTAATTATTTTTTTTAAATGTCCATCACTAAAACTTACGTTAAAGAGTAAACTTTTGTCAAATCCCAACAAATAATTACTAAATAGCCCTGTTGACGTCACTCGCTTAATGATTGGCTGGCTAGATCACTTGATACCCTTCAAGTAACGTAAAGGTAAATAAAAGACCTCCAAAGCCCATTTCTTATTAAGTTAACTGCAAGTCAACGTAAGTTAAGTGCATCGTGATCGGGTTCCATTTAAACACAGTGGAGGTCCTTTACGTTTAAATTACTTTTAAGTTAACGTTAAGTTGATCATGATCCCGACATTATTTACGTTACTCGAAGTGTATCACGTGATCTACCAGCTAAACATAATTTATGTCAACAGGGCTATTTAGAAATTCATTTGTTGGTATTATGACCAATGTTTACTATTTAGCGCAAGTTCTAGTATGGACATTGAAACAAAATAATTAAACTAAATTTATCAAAAAGTTAGTAATAGATATTTATTATATTGATTGAAAACTGTAAATTCACAGATCATCACGTTACAAATAGTACAAAACCACAGATCATACTCGAGAATCATATGTTTGTCTCGAGTTGTTACGATAAGTGAATTTATCACTCTAAGTTAAGTTAAATTTAAGTGAACGTTATTACTTGATCGTGATCCCGGCAAAAATTGCCCAGTTTTAAATAGTTTATTGGGATCCAAGATAATCCTATTTAAGGGTTGAATGCTTTTATGTTTTATAATCAGGGGAAAATTAGGAAACAATACACGATTTCCCTTTATGAAGCAAAATTACACCTACACCAAAATGTTTAAAAACGAGTTGGCCATTTAAAAAATTTACCAAACAAAAAACCTAAGTCATATTTATGTTTTCGCTTCTTATATTTATTATAAAACTTGACTATATCCGAATAGTCTCGAGGAAACCTTTAGTTATAGACTAGATGAATTCACACTCCACCTGCACTTCCTATCTAACAGTCAACAATTCAAACGCCAGTGAGTTTTGCTGCATCCTTGGCATGGGATGCTGTTACCTACCAACAATCTTATAAAATATGTCAAGCCCATTTATCAAACTTAATGGAATTAAAAAAACCTTTGGTGTCAAATATCAGCACAATTTTATAGTCAGTGTGTCCAGCAACTGAAAAAATCAGGGAATTTGTTCAAATTTCTGGAATTTTCAAAATACATAGTCCCTAAAAAAAAACTAATCTTCATATATAATAGTCAAAATATCATTTTCACATATCACAAATCTCTTTTAGCACAGTTGTACCAGTTGAGCATACGAATCTAAGTTTCTCAGTCAATATGTATTTTCATGTCTCCCCCCCTATTCCCTGCACCCCTTTTAGCCAACATTGAGTCATGGCTCTGCAATATGTGAGAATTTGATTACACTAGGGCTGATTGAAAGAAGAAACTAAAAAATATTCTTGCAATTATTTTAAACTGTACTGGTCTAAAGCGATCTTATAATGCTAATTATCTCATTAAAAATCTAACTTAGATAAATTACCATCCATAGCTCATTGCTTTAAGGTACTTATTCACTTGAGCATTTTACTTTGGTCGAACAGAACAAGCTGAACTGATACATCCGAATACTCCGAGCGTTCAAACCGTTCCTGGTGCTCGACTTTTTTCCCACACATTTTGCCACAAACAGGACAACCTGGAGCTCAGTCTCAAAATGGATTTGACAGTGGCAGCAAGTTTTTTCTTTGTGCGTTTTCCCATCGACTAAAAATAAAAAAAAGAGGGACAGGAAAATGTGGATAAGGCGGCTGTTTTGTAGGCGGGCGGCATTACTAAAATTTCGCATGAAAGTCTCCTCAAAATTTTTAGATTTTGATTAACCTTGTTGCCATAAAATTGCGAAGGAGGACACAAAGTTCGTAAAGCGATACCAGTGAAAGATTGTTGGCACTAATGCTACATTTGTTGGCAACTGGGGACTCATTGCAAGCCAGATTGCCTGTTCAGATTAAAAACAACGTATTGGTGTTATAGTTATGAAAACTTGTGTCGCATTGAATGAAGCACTCAACAGTGTTCTGCAGCAAACATCTGAACGGGTTCAGAAACACGTACCCACCGAGCACTGACTTACTTCGAGCATTTCCCGAAAAAACGACATTGTTTGGTTTCCGTTCATGCTCTTTTGGGGCATTTACTCGAACGAACAGAACGTGCAGAACAAATGCTCAAGTGAATATGCACCTTTAGGCTGAAATCCCCTTTAAAACCCCTTTTCATAATGTGTTGTGTCTAAAATAGTATTAGGTACCTAACTGGATCTTAATAGAATAATTTTTGACTGGAAGACTGAAAATTATCTCTGGGATTTTAAAAAGTATTTTTGTTTGACTCTTTTTTTGTTTGCATCAACCGTTATCCAATTTTTTGATGAAAACTAAATCATGCCAATAAAAATTTGCGGGACATTATAAAGCGAGGGCGGGATTTTTATTTGATGTCACATTATTAGAAATGGTTTTTATTTTTTGAAAACGTTTTCTAGAAACCTTTACACACAACAAATTCTGAATTTCCCGGGTTTAAACAACAAAACAAACCTTGTCAAAAAAAATTCTAAACTGTTAAAAAAAAATATTCTAAAACTGACTTAATTAACCGGTAATGTTTCGCCAAACACTGTAGCATTGTGTGGAACACCTCACTTTGGTTTTTCATATTGATGTCTGCCCCACACATGATAAAGGTCCACAAGTACTACATTTTTATTTTTTAAATAATAGACCTACATTTTGTAAAACAAATAACTATGATTTTAATTATCTTTTTAAAAAACTTTGAACACCCTCCAACGAAACAACTTAAGCAGATCGCCATACAGCTCAATTATGTAAGAAATCTTATAGCCCGTGATATAATTTGTTTTGTTGTGATCAGAAACTTTAAAAATCTTGTTATGTGTAGGACCTATGAGTGCTTTTAAAACATTACATTTCTCTTTAAATTTATCAGAAAAAAATAATCCTGCCCTCATTTTCATACTAAAATTATAACCCATTTGCTATTTTTGGGTGTTTAAAAAATTGTAGGCCATGTTGGTTTGGCTTGTTTCACAAAATATATAAGCCTAAGTGGCCTTGTAGTTTTCTTAATGTTTTCCCTCCATGTATGGGGAGTGGCTCTTAAGGATCTTTTTCCGTAACACAGATCCAAACAAAATCTATATGACAGTCTTAACTTTAAGAAGTCATCAAACAAACTCACTTCCAATATAACCCCAAGTCATGTTGTCTTTTTCTACGTCTCGACCCATTGACTGTCTGGTATCACCTGACTCAACACAATTTTTTTTATCTGATAATTAATAAATTATCAAATCCAAAGAGTTGAACTCGCTTATAGAATTATGGATTTATAATAATGAAATTTTTAAACATGGGTTTAATTTTAAAGGATTTAAAAGACTTTACAAACATTTGATCATGAAATAAAAGTAAAACAAGATATAAAAAAAGCAAAATATACTAAACATAATAGACAGCAGTACAATGGTATGATAGTATAGTTGAGTACATTTTAATAATAAAACTTGGGGGAAAAAAAGTAAAATTAATAATAAATAATAATAATTGAAAAAAAAGAAAAATTCCTTTGAAATAAAGATAAAAAATTTGGGAAAAATTAGTTAGTATTATAATAATAAACAAGACATTAGGTATGGTCAGGGAAATAATAATCATTATAAAATGTTACTGAAAAACAAAAACTTATAACTAAATTGAAATATGTGTGATAATAATGATTGTGATCAACAAAAAAAATCATTGTTTAGAAAATTTTATTTTAACAATGCTTTTATTGAAGACAATTTCCTAATTTCATGTCTCTCTGACATTTTTTCAGAAACTGAAATCATAAGATTGTAATGGCTGCACAGTTTTTCAACAGAATGTCAGATTGGGTTAGGGGGGGCAGTGGCTGGCGGAGTGATCAACTCTGCCCTCTATAATGGGATTATAAAACTGTGGAAGAAAATTTAAAATACAGAATACTAACAATTGTGTTCTATAATTAATTTTTATAGATTAAGTAAACTGTTTTTTTTTTCACTTTATCATCTTTCAAAATTTTTTTCTATATAAACTCCCTGGACATAAATGTTTGTGGAATTCCATTCAAGCAACCCTTTAAATGTCTTACAGTTGACGGGGGACACAGAGCCGTCATATTTGACGGGTTTTTGCTGGCGTGAAGAACCAAGTGTCGGGAGGGGACGCATTTCTTCATTCCGGATTCAGCGCCCCATCATCTTTGACATCCGGTCGAGACCGGGAATGTTCCCGTCGTCACAGGCAGCAAAGGTGTGCTTTTCTTTTACTGGGCAATGAACGGGGTCGGTTTTTGTGTCTGTCCATCTTACTTGGGGTTGAGGGGCAGTTCCAATATTTCCTCTCTCACTTAATTACCTGATGGATTGAAAAAAAAATAAATGGTGGAATTTAAATTAAAAACATTGCAAACTTTTCACCGCTTTAAACAATTTATTAATTAGAGAGATGTTGGAGCATGCCAACAAGCCTACCTTCTCAGGGGAGGAGAGGTTAATTAAAATCAAGCTACCACGAACAAGAACAGTTATTGTAGTGATTTAATTGTTTTATTCCGATAACTAATTATTTTCTATAATTTCTTTTTTTATTCATTGTGCACTTTCTGAACCAAATGAAAAACTTATTATCAACTGGCCTCCTTTCTAGTAGTCAGCGAATCTGGTTACTGAGCTAGAGGTTCCGGGGCGATTCTCGGGACTTAGGGATTTTTCCGAAATGGGAACTATTCCTATGGTCACCACATGGTTTGGGTTTGTTAGGTTTATGTTTAAATTAAGATTTTTACTGGCCCACGTGGACCTTCATAATCACCCTTTTATCACATCTCATTGTAAATATGACATGAAGACAATCTCCATAGGTGTAACCTGGGCTTTGGTTTTTCACAGAGCGGCTAAAAGTCTACATCCCTTTGGGCACAAAGATATATATTTCATCTTTCACGGCTAAAAAGGGCGTATGCTAAAAAAAAAACCTGTGTACAGCACATGAATTATTAAACAGCTTAATTCTAGAACAGGCACAACCCCCCGGCCATTAATTGTCAAAGAGGAAACCAGCATATCATAATAATAGAGTTTTCGGCCATGCAGAAATCAACTGAGCTAAGGCATCGGAACTTCTCTATTGAAAAGAGTTTATTATTAGAAGGACCCTTGTTTCTGTTTTAAACCTACAAAACTCTTTTACAGATCTACAGAAGTGAACATCACTCTTCGGATCTTGTTCCGACCAATCCCGGACCAGCCCGCCCCGCGTTTTTCACCACACTCGGTGTGGGCTATGATGAAAGATCTTGCCCTCTATTACCACAGAGGGGCTCAAGGCTGTTGTGGGGAGTTGTGGCGGGATAAACATCAAGACATGTTTGATTCTGTTGTTTGGGTGTGAGAAACATTTTGCTTATAGAGTCAGTTTGTTGTGCCACAATGAGATTTTGAAATGAATTAACTACTCTCCCTCCGGTCAATCAATGTTGAAGTTAACTATCTCCCTCTGTCAATCAATGTTGAAGTTAACTATCTCCCTCCGGTCAATCAATGTTGAGTTAACTATCTCCCTCCGGTCAATCAATGTTGAAGTTAACTATCTCCCTCGGGCAATCAATGTTGAAGTTAACTACTCCCCCAGGTCAATCAATGTTGAAGTTAACTATCTCCCTCGGTCAATTTAATGTTGAATTAACTATCTCCCCTTTCAAATTTTTTAAGTTAACTATCTCCCTGCATCAATAAAGTT
>JBCFYV010000784.1:0-91167 GCA_039000515.1 Timema cristinae
CCCATTTTTGCTTGTGGGGTGCCTGTTTGCCCATATTGCTATGGCTAAATGTCTTTTTCAAACAGAGCAGAATACAGATTAATCATACTCTCTTGGGGCAAAAAAAAAAAAAAAACGCTCATCGGAGCCAGGCTGGAATTAATTTTGATTTTTATACTTGGCAGAGACATGCCGGAACTGTGAAACCTCAAAGAAGTAACTCAAAGAACCCATTTTAAAAATATAAAAAGTTACTAAACACACCTTTAAAAATTTTGAAAATACAAAAGCTACAATATTAAATTCTGTATATAAAAAATTTTTTCCATGGGATTTATATACTTTTTTATAATGTGGATATTGTGCCCTAACCTTGTCATATGGTCTCATATACCATTAGTAATAGTAAATGAACATACTAATTTAGTAAAAAAAATTACATTTTCTACTTTTTCCGATTGATCGATGTAGTTATAGAAATATTCTAATAAAAAGTGAAATTCAATGTGTATGGTGACTGTTTACTGGCTGGGTTTGTTCGCATAACAAGTTAAAATGATTATTAATTTTACTAACTCTAATTTTTACATTGTATTTTATTACACAATATTGATTTGTGTATATACTTTTGTTCTAGTCCTGATATTTATTACTCCACTGCACTCTTTAAAACAAAAAACAAAATAAGAAATAATTTATATATATTTAATGTTATAAATATGATTCTACATAGAGCTATAATGAAAGCAAATTTATAATTCTCATAAGGGTATTTAATTACTTTTGTGTTTTTCATCTCTACTGAAATTTAAAAAATTGCACAAAACTAATAACTTTGAGGGTATTACCACAACTCGGTATCAAACTAAATGATTATCCTGCTATCTTCTTTAAAAGAGGAAAGCACAATTATTTGAATTATTATTATTGTTGTTATTATTAATTATTATTATTTTTTACCAAGATTAAATAGACTTAATTTAAAGGGAAAAAATAATTTTTTGAATAAGTGCACCCACATTAGCATGAATGTAAAAATTTGAAAAACCACATTTAGAAATTAGCCCCTTGGTGCAGTGGGCGAATATTCAAACCTCCGCTTCCTTGTTTTTATTAAATCACGGCAGCTTAGGCCTTTTACCTGTTCAGGATATATGCATATGTGATATTGATACTTACTCTAATGGGTTTAGGGAGGAGGAAGGAAGCATTTTAGAGGTAAACCAACCATATTTGCATGGAAGGAGAGTGGGAAACTATTTAGGAAAAATACCCTTGGTACACTTGACCGGAATTTGACCCTGATCTCCCCCATCCTCAGCAGGCCCGTCTAGTGTGTTGTACCTGGTATTTTTTATGCTATCAACAAACGTTCCACAAAACTGGGCATGCATTCACTTCTCAAATAAAATTAATTAGTATCTCCGACATGACCCTGAACAAAGAAATAAAAGTTGCAGTGATAGATAGCCACCTCAAAACACCTTTGCAATTTTCCTTTGTTGCTACGCATGGGATGTGCAATTAATCACAAGTCTTGTTTCTACAGTCTTCTTATGACCACACTGACCATCAATAGCATAATATGAATAGTTAAGCTCTATATAGACTAAGTAGCCCACACAAATCGTGAATAATAATCTACAATAATAAAATTAACACATGATTTTCCTCGCTGATTCAGGTGCATTTCTCTAATAAACTGCCATCCTATCCCTACCATATTGTAATAAATATTTAAAAAAAAGTCAACTCTCAATTTAGCGGATAATAGAGGGCTACTAAACCATGTTATATCAATTTTCACGGTAAACTCTACAAACCCATTGAAAACTACCAAATACATTAAGTACTTGATTAATAAATGATGACACAATCATATATAAATGTATAATAATAACTATTATTGAAAATCAATCATTAGTAAAATACCCTAAAACAACTTTTTGCCACAAACACAATTATTAGGCCTAAGGCCCAAGATACCAATTTCGAACCAAATCATTAAAGCTTGTTTTAAAATATTTCAAGCTTTTGAAAAAAAATCACTCATCAGTAAACCAGCCCTCAACGATTTTTTTTTTTACCGAAAAAACAGATATATGGTGTTATTTGGGAGGTCAATTAGTCCATATATATTTATTAATTTAATCAAAATCGCTTAAGCCATTAAAAAAAATGGAATTAAAAAAAATCACTTATTAGTAAACTACACATATCTAGATATAAAGTTTTGAGTTCGAAATGGTTTTAATATTTTACAATTATAAGAGATGCAAACTTGCACTAGGAATGATGCATATACCAGTATCAATACCAACATTTTGATATTTTATTAATATCAGTACTTTTTACCCGGTGTCGAAAGATTTTAATTTACATACTTTTCTCCTTTTACTTCCTTTATTTTTCTGATCATTTATTAAATTTATTCATCTTTTCTTATTATTGCCTTTATTTTTCTGTCACTAAATGAAAGTATCGATATTGGGAGATATTGATATACTTCTCGTTCATTTTTTTTCACACTCAAATAATGATATTTACCAGTATTGCATATCCCAAACACTGGACTGGAGAGAAAGATATGAGGAAAAAAAAACTGTGACCTTGGAGAGAATAGTGGTAGTAATGGGCTAGTCCATTTCACAAGGAGTGGGCGAGGTAGGGTAGCTATGCGCAGACACAAACACAATCGGTCATTTTTACAACAGACTAGCAGGCTGGAGGCAATATTTTCATAAACTTTTCACTTTACAGTATACTCCATTTTTTTTATCCTGGCCACGGCAGCAACCAGCTAAATCCACCTTCGCTAAATCGGTAGATGATTGTAGTAAAAATGTTAAAACCCATAAAGATAAAAACAAACAATATTGACACCTTGGCAATTTATACAAAATTATAAATAGCCAAAATGGCAAAATAGGTAGGGTACAGTCTTAAAACATCACACTACAAATACAATAATCTGGTATACTTACTTCTTTCAACAGGAGTAATCTTTTTTAAACAAGACAAATAAGTTTAACACACCAAATTCCAAAGAATGAATTCATTCGACTGGGAGCAGAAAACACGTGCCGGCAGCATGGGCTTGATGAAGTCGGGGGATGGGGGTGGAGGAAATGATATGTGTCGTATTGGCGGGGTGAGTGGAGAAAGCCGAAAAGGCGAGGCATTTGCCGAACGAAAACGCGCTGTCTCAGTTGCACTCAGGACTTATCTCAAGCTGATGAGGTGCTGGTAAGCATAGTCATCATAAAATGAGACGTGTTCCAATCAGACTGCTCAATTCTCCAGTTACAAATTTTAGTCTATATTGTTCCTACTATTTTAAGCTCGCAAACACTGTATTGCCCAAATTCACTAACAAATTCCAGTAAATTCTAGCTTTTTGGTGAAATTCCCTGGTTTCCCGTTTTTTCCACACACAAACAAATTCCCCCTTTTTTTCCGGTTTTCCCTGTTTTCCAGATGCGTGGCAACCCTGATAGATCTTTTACGCACTCAAGTGCGGCCTATTTTATTCTTTTCCAATCTCTTTCTATATCATTAACATTTATTTTGACATTCCATTCATGTTCTTATAAACTTAATTTTTTGCCTAGCAAACTTTCATACTTCACTCTCAAACTTTTACCCTCCAATTTTTCAATTTTCACTCTTACTTGCTAAGTACTCTTTCACTGCTTTCTTATGAAATTCCCACCTAATTCTACTACTGAGATCACCACGAAGTGATCCAGTTCATGTTCAGCCTCACTCACAGCCCTAGTATTCTTTATTAAACTTCTAAGTCTCTCATTATACTCCACAAAATCAATTATCGTTTTTGAATCACCCCTTTGCCATGTATACAAGTGAATATATTTGTGCTTAAACCATCTGTGTAACACAAATAAACCTTTTTATAAACACAGACTATCTCATTACCATTCTCGTTTACCCTGTAAGCCTAACACACACTCCGAATTCATTCTTTAGGTACTCACTCATTCATTAATATATCCTAACTGGATAATTCTTTCTACTTGTTAACATGTATTCAAGACTTCATTGGACTAGTTCCAAAACTCCACCCTCACAATCTTGTCTTCTTCACCCTACACCGGAGCATAACCAGCAACCAACATAATTCCACAAATACCTATATTTATACGTACCCATAGAAGTTTAGATCACACCAACTCAAACCTTCTCACAAACATCTTATCTGCTGTGCTAAGGATTAAACCTACTCCCTGACTTCCCCTTACCCATTCATCCACACCCGACTACAGTAAAAGGCTACCATCACTCGTCATCAAAACATATTTTCCTTTCTGCTTGGGGGCCCTTCAGTTTTAACCTCAGCTGCCCATCATTACTTTGGTCATCCTGGGTTAATATTGTATAGTTTCTTATAGTAAGTAATCAGTTAATATAGTAGACCAGCTTACTAGCCTTTACCGTAACCACACCCATAACAGTATTCACTGTTTACTGTAAGGATGCTGTACTGGTACCCAATCGGTGTCGGAACATCTTAGCTAGTATACCGCAGTTACAATAGTTGCCCTGAGCACATTTTCACTGTTCCTATAAACCAGTATCCCTACTATAGAGATTGCCTTACCGGCTAGGTAAGGCAGTGCACCAACACACTAGACACATTTTAAATAATCTTAATGCCTTTGTTAGTTTATAACCTCCATAAATAGGTGAAATTCAATCAAAATTGTCAGTTGCCATGAACAATTAAGTGTTTAATGTTAGTAATACTTACTCAATTTTTATGTTTCAGCATTCATATTTGTAATAACTGAGCTAATTTAGAAATGTTTCTTTCTGCTAAATTTGAGAGGGGCGGGGGTCAGCTATTAAAACTAAACAAATAGAGTTCTTTTTACTTTCTCTCGACCTCCCATATTGGGATGGTAAAAAATATATTTAAATTTGAAATTTTGATAAATGTCGACGTTTCATGACCCCTGAATCCGAAAAAGTGGTTTCCGCTATAATGCCTATCTAGGGTTTCTTAAGGTTTCCCTGTTTGTTTGTTTTTCAGAATTAGATATCCAACCCTAAAGTTAAGGGTAGTTTACTGCATATCTCCTAAACTATTTGAGATAAGAAATAATTTAACATTTTAAATACTATTACAAATAAACAGCTTTTTATATAAAATGTATTTTTATAAAGCCAATAGTTTCTGAGCTATAAGCAAAAATATACATACATTTTTTTTTAATGGAACACTTTGAAATTGAAATCGATTGTCAAGCTCTTTGGTAGACTTACAAAAACTATATATTATTATATGTGTTTAGATTGACGCCGGCATTTGCCGCAGTGATTCTCCTGCAAGGTTCCTTGATTTACCATTTTGGATCGGGCCTTTATGGGAATCTGGAATAAATTCCTTTACGCAGCCATGTCAAAAGTTCTGGTGGTCTTCTCTGCTTTATATTCATAATTATATCAACCCTAATGAGCTGGTGAGCTACTTCCTCTTTAGCTGATAGGTGGCCACTAAGTATGTTTACAAGGATTTAATGATAAGCTCTGTTATTTTAAGTCCTCTTTCTCAGTTATGGGGGGTCAGAATGTTTAAATAACTCACAATATAATTGAATCTTGTATATTCAATTTGTATCAAATAATTCACAAAAAAAAAAATCTTAGTAGCGTTTTTAAAGGCCTTCATTTGGTCAGTTTAAATATCCCTATGCAACAAAAGTAATAGGTTTGGAAATCCATTAAGAAATGTTCACGACTACAATACTTTATTCTGAGAAAGTAAAAACCAGATATTTTCATATTAAAGTTAGTCAAATATGTCAAACTAATAATTTTAAAGTCAAAGATCATAATAACAAGCCAAGGATTTAATCATTATTATTATTATTATTATTATTATTATTAGCACCGCATCTTACTACCCGTTCGGGTTATACGCACTTACGCTAATGTGTAATGGTAGGGTGATTGTGAGATGAAATGGAGGACCTACAGTTTAACGTGGAATCCGAACCACGGTGGAGGCCTGGCATTCTCCACATTCACAAGATGTCTTGTCAGAGGTGAAGGAAGGGTTTGGAAATCAGATAAATCTGTGCCGGGATCGAGGATTGAACCCCGGATCCCAGCACATAAGTCCGACACCTTACCCCTAGACCGCCAGGTCACCAAGGATTTAATCTACTGTGACTTTGAACACTACACAGTTACTACTTAAATGTATATATTTAAAGTCACCTTTTAGTTATTCAATTGAAACGTTTTTTAAATTTTAAAAAAAACTATTTTCTGGACTGTTTGAATTTGTTTTTAAAATATATATTTCAGTGTGTCGGTCAAAGCTGGTATCTAGCTGTGGACATGCAATTGTATATATTATCCCTCTCCCTCTTATATTGATGAAGAAGAGACCAAAACAAGGAGTGGCTCTAATAATATTCCTCATCCTAGTGGGGATAATTATAGACTTTGTGATTGCATATGTCTATAAATTTCAACCTTCTTTGTTGGGAAAGTAAGTATGATAACATTAACAAATGTATCGGATATATTTTACTTTTAATATAGTTGACACTAGCAAAAATGTGTTAAATCTGATAGGTGACTTGAATATGCCTCTAGATGATAGTTGGAATGTGTTCTTTTATGATAACCAAGGGCATCAATTAGATCATTCAAATGTAGAGGTGAGCTTGGGTCATCAAGTACATTATTAAAGAAATATTTTTTAAAGCTGATTTAAATCAATTGAGAATTACATCTTTTATTGAAAGCAATTGAAGTTGGCAAAGATGATGTATTATTGCTCATTAAAGTTTGAAGATGATCTAACATCAATCAGCGATGCACATTAATAATATGACACCATATCATTAACTCTCATAGTCAAATGATAACTCGGCAATATTTCGTAAACATGGGTGCATCAGTTAGTGATATTGTGTACACTATAGCTGATTAATTGAAAAGATTATTTTCAGTGCTGCTGCTCAAAATTATCAACAGAGCCACATTTATCTGCCGACACATGCAAGATTTGTACCTTGGCTCATGGGACTCATCTTGGGTTACATCATCCACCAGACTAGAGAAAGACCACTGAAACTTTCTAAGGTCAGGTTTTACTATGTTATCATTATAAATGTTATACTTTTTACAATAATAAAACTATTCTTAAATTGATAATCTATCTACACAAAATGGATAGCTATGCAATTGTTTACTTTGAGATCAAATGTTAAGTAATACATACTTGTATTTTAAAGCTTGTCAGTTGAATGAATAAACATTATTTTTTCCCTTAAATTTCAAGCATAACATGCTGCCATTTCAAGGAACAAGGAATCGTATTCAACTAAGGATTATATTTCTCTTATATTTCAACAAAACTTTATTACCTTTTCTTTATAGCATTTATTCATTTTGACATTTAATTTTATTGATTAAAACATTTAACTTTTTACAAAATTCAAATCAACAATTTAAAATACTAGATGTCACCATTTTAATGGATTAGATGTCTTCTTAATTGCATATATTAGGACTGAAACAATGTCGATATTGTCATTAAACTCGTATTAGCAAAACCTACCAGCCTTGTGGTATAGTGTGGTCAGTGCATCTGATTACGAATTTGAGGTCCCAGGTTCTATTCCCCAATGTGTAGATAACCCCTATGGTGTGACCTGGGCAACACTGTGCCACTCGAGCTGCTAAAAGTCTACACATAAAGGCCACCAAGATAGGTGATAATCTCTCCAGGTCAAAGATACCATAAGTTACAAAAAAAACACTATATTTAACTAAATATCATTGCTGCAGATTATCTTTGTTATATTTAACATAAAATAAACCAAAGAGTGTGTATACTGTATTTGGACATTAGTTATTAAAAATCTCGTATATGGCCCCTGGCCAATTCCTTAGCACTTAAGTAGCCTTCTGTTAAAGAAAGATTGGACATGCCTACTTTAAATGATATAATCACATTACATTTACAAATAACAATATATTTAAATAGCTAAACAAGTCTTTGAATTAGTATTTTGAAAGTGGTTTGCTTATTTTTCATTCAAAGTGTGGGTGCTTAAAAAGTTTAGACTACCTGTCTAAAACAATAGAAGTGTAACTAGTCGCCCTTCTAGGCCTATTACTCTTCTTCATACGGTGTCGTCCACGGCAGTCAGTAGGTTCCAATAGAGTATCTCGGGGTTATACAGATAATGGTGGGGGTAGATGGACACAGCCGATTAAAGAGCTACTATTTAACGTAGAATATGAAGTTTTATTTTAAATAACTACTATACATTTTATACCATGGGTTACTAAAGGTAGAGAAACAAATTATTTATGACATGAATATGGAGAATTATTTAAAGTAGTGGTCATTTAGCCACTTGGTCTACATTTCTTTCCACCCATCTCGAAACCCTATCTTTTCAAGTTACGAAAAATACTTGTTGAATACAGGTCTTATCTGTTTGCGTGCTAACCAGACAGTGTCAAATCTGATGCTTCCCTTCCACATAGGGTCAAACACAGACGCTAAATCGAATGTGCTGATTGGCCAGGAGTCCGCGCCGAAAACCTCCCACCCCACTGAAAGACCACACGTGCAAGCCACAGGTGCATTTCCCAGCTTCTGAGTTCAGCTATTAATACATTGCACGATGCTTAAAATGAAAAGTAAAAGTAATAAATTCGGATGACTCTATAATTCCAACAAAGACTTTAAATAATGAAAAGCTATTAGATTAAAAGTTTAAAGGTCTGAAAATGAAGTTAATGAATTGAAATTTAAAACATATATTGCTTACAACTTTGGTTATAATTTACATAAATTATAATGACCATAAAACCCCACACTTTCTTATAATTAACCATTTGATAGTAATAAAGGGAATTAAATTAGGCCTAGATGAATGGGAAATGAAAAATGTATTTATCAGTTTAGTACTCTCAGTATCTTGATCGTATTAATATATAAACAAAGGCAAACTAGTATAATTTTATAAATGAAATGGTTGAGAGCTAAGGGCCTAAACCCTGACCACTTTACAGAAGTTAGAGTTAGCAATGGGAATATACTTAAAACTACTTATAAACAAAATTATAAATAGTTTATTTTACAGGAATCATAAAATTATGTTTACATACACTTAGTGTGTGTGAGAAAAATACTCTCTTACAAGATGGTATTTATATCCATTTTTTTTAAACAGTTGGCAATAGTTTCTGGATGGGTGGCGGCCATTTTTGTCAGTGTTGGCTCTCAGAACTCACCATATCATCTACAACAGTTGGACTATGTGTATAACCGCTTGCAGTGCTCCTTCTTCTTTGCACTCTTCAGAGCTGGTTGGACGCTCGGCATTGCCTGGGTTATCTTCGCTTGTGTATCTGGTTATGGTGGTGAGTATTATGTCAAAAATCAATTCACCGTTTTGGGTAATACTTTTATGCTATTCAGGTACTAACATTGTTTGTCTTGTGTTTTAAACTTTTCACTTTGTATTTATAATTGCTCCTGAAATATAAGGAAGTGTTATATTGTAGGCTATATTTTGCAACCATAGTTACATATACACATAAGAAACATGACATTGGTTACAAAGAGAGACCACGGGAATACAGTTTTTGAGGAGCATACTCGCTTTTAACAAGAGAAATAGGATTAGGTAAAAGTTGGGGTGTATGAGATAGTGGAGTGAGAACATGTAATGAGGATTCTAGGGAGAAGTATGGAGCTGAAGTATGTAGGGAAAAGACTACAAGAGATACCATGATATAGTTAGGAGGAGAAGGTAACACAAAGTGTACGAGTGAAGATAACTATGGTTGAAGAACAGAGGGAGGCATATTACAAAGCTGGCTTGGCCAAAGGCTTTATATTGTTACAATGATTATCATTATCATCATCATCATCGCCGTTTTAGAGGTGTGTTGACATAAAATGGTCATTAGAGCCCTAAAAAAAATTGAATACATAGTAAAATCCCCTTAGGGAGAGCAATAGAGAAAAACACTTGCTATCCGCAGCATCACTGTCGAAGATCTGCGGGCAGTAACGGTTAACATGCTGCAACATGCCTGCATAGACATGGACAGTAATCACACTAAGCATCTGTTGTAACATGTGGGTAAGTCAATAAAGTTTTAGACAACAGTTCACTTGCTCATTCTTCTTGTAACTTTATGGGTAGAAGGGGATTGACCTCCTCCAATTCAGAGTGAGGTGCCTGATGGATATAGGAGGCGGACTACTTTACTTTTCTGTGGGCCACCTGTATTTGTGTTTAGAACATATCATTCCTATGTATCAAGGTTGAGCAGCACCAATATTGCTATAAAAGATTTTGAATTAAACTTTTTTTTTTCTATAAACAAACCAAACTTTATAAATAATACTTATTCATACTTTTAAAATGAAATTAGATTAAACATTATATATGGCATAGTATAAAATGTTTATATAATAATGCACAGAGAAAATATAATTTCAAGAAAGCTGTCAAAAGTTCACTTTTTTGTTTTTTTCTATAATTGTGTAAAAATATATAATTTTGCTAAACTTGATGCATTGTTAATCTTTATATTACTTCTGAATATTTATAAATTATCATTCAGTAATCATTTTGCCAAAATATATTATTAAATTTACCCACCCCACCAAACACATTGTCGGATTAATTAAATAAAACAACCTGAATTAAAAACTAAGTAATGAGGCAAAGACTAGTGAAAAAACAAATAAAACAAAATCAGCTAATTTAAGATTTGTTGGGTAACACCACTCTTAACAGCAAGGAATAACTTTTTCAAATAAATATTCAAATTTTGGTATAATATGAAGTGCCATTAATATGTATTCAACAAACCACATTGAAATTCCATTGTTTCCTCATACAATTGTGTCGACATTCATTGTTTTTCCCCTGCCAAAAAACTTTTGAAAGAATATAAATTGACAGTGGTTGGGAAATCATTGACTTCAACATTGGAGATGCATAGAAGACTGAAATTAAAACCTTCTATAATTCAACCAAGCGTGAGGTGGATACGGTTGATGAAATATGTGGTTCTTATTCTGCGTCAAGAAAGAGCAACCAGTGGCCACTTATAATAATTTTCGCCTTACTGAACATCAGTAGTATAAATGCTGAAATAATATCCCATGAAAATAAAAATTAAACTTATTTTGGTTGAGTTTTCAAGAGTTTGCTCCATATTTGGTCCAGGATCATATGAAGTTCAGAGCAACGTTGACAAACTTGCCTAAAGAGATTGTGACTAGTATGAGAAAGTTTATGAAGACTTAAAAAGAAATTGAAGAACCTTCTCCTAAGATACAAAAGACAAGGTGTGAAATATGTTTCAGGAATGAGGAAAGAAAAGCAACTAAATCTTATGCTAGTTGTAAGAAGGTAATATACAAGTATCACTCTGTTATTATCCGATAGAATTGTCAATCACCATGACTACCACTAATTAGAATTTAAACCAAATAAGTGATTAAACTAATATTATCGTGTGCAAAACAATTGAAAAATATTTTATTATAATTTTTTATATATATATTTCCTTTTGATGACTTTTTTTTCTTAAACATGTTTTTTAAGGGGAAAAATTGTTTTAAAAATCTCTTAGTTTATGTTTTGAGATAATTTTTCCCTTGTCCCACCTCTAACGTTAGTGTTAATGCTCACGCAGTCAAGGACAAATCTAGTGATCACTCCTTTGCAAAAATTGAGGAATCTGTGCAGTTTCACCCTCACCTTTATTGAAATAGAATTATAAATGGGCATTTCTTTAATAACCAAAAAATATTGAGCAATTTAACAATTGAAGGGTGCAGGGGAAAAACCATCAGAGTCCAGTTTACTAATTTTTTCAGGAAATGACATTTAAAATTTAAAGACTTGTATCTTTTATACTAATGCCAAGTTCTTGGGGTATAATTTTTTTTATCTATTCATCAGGGATTGGTCAATCAGTCCTAGCACAATGAAATGTGTATGCAATAAACTTTTGGTGTAATTAATTTATTACAGGACTCTGTTTTTACTCCTGTATTTGTATTTTTTTAGAAATAAGTTTGTAATAATTATTTTTACTATGACATACTAAAGAAAACTATTGTATTGTAATACAATAAAACTATTATTTAAGTAGCCTAATTAAATTCAACTGGCATCATTTGTTCATTTCAATCCTCATCAATCTGATAAGTTTTTTTTTCAGTCCATGAGCACTTCCGCCATAGTACAAGGGGTAACCATCTGAAAAAGGGTATAAATAATGACATTCTTTTACTGTATCCATGGTTATCAAAATGGCAATGGTAGCTTATATAAAGAGCATAAAATAAAGAATAACTTGTGGCTTATTGTAAACTTGTTTCTTACCTATTAAAAAATCATTGTCGGGTTCATCAACATTAGGTTCTGGATCTTGTTGTTCAGTTCCCTGGATTGATGAATGAAGCTGGCGGTAGAAGTCTTGGGAGCCTTCCTCCTCTCAGAACTTAAGTAGATCCTCTAAGTCCCTGTATTTCTCCATGGGAAGTTTGATGGGTGCATGATACAGCTGTTCTGGTTCCCTCTGATCAGTAGTGGGTGTGGGTCTTTTCTTATTGTTCTTGTCTGTTAAGGTCGATGACAGATATGGGCCGTTGTAGTTCTCCTTGTGACTTAAGAAATGTGGTTTGTCCTGAGAGACCTTCATTTGCCGAATAAACTTCGTTGCTGTTGGAAGCTTTTTCTTGTAATGTGGTGTCAGGAAGTCTCCCCAGCTTTTGAACATAGTTTGTTCACATGCTATAACCTCAAAATGAGATGGTTTTGTTCTTGTATCACGGATTATCTCCTCCAGCCATCTGGTGTTTCAGCAATAACTTTTTTTTTTAATCAAGCCCATGTTTTTGTCAGGCTCCATGAAAGAATGACCTCTAATTGTAAACATCACAGTTATTTTATGGAAGCGTTTGTAAGTCAGCCATGTAGTGCAGGTTGTGAAATTCTTGTTCTGCCTACTTGCTAAATCACAAAATATATTCAATTCTTCTACTTCAAAATCTAGGAATGTGTTTATAAAATGATGCAGCATCAATACAGCATCATTTGCGCCCTTTCTTGCGACAGTTTGGTCGTACGTATACATTATAGACATACCAGTCACCAAAACATGTATATTGAACACGCCAAAAGATAACTGACATCAGCGCTGGTAATGTTAGGCACTGGAAGATTTTTCCCATAGTCGAAAGCAATAGATTTTATTTTCATTGTTTTTCTTGCTTGTTGTTTTGCCAGTCTTTTATTTTTAAAGAAACAATCTGCCCTCATCAGATGAAGTTTCCTTTCAACTTCTATTTTGTCAACTTTAGACTGTAATTCACACTGTTTTTCTTCATTAGCTATCCAAGCTTTTTCTCTCGAGATATTACTTATTTGAGCTTTTCATTCGTCACACTGACTATACATGTCTCTGTGCGAGGGTAGCCAAATGAAATGTTAAATTCTTTAACAAAAATTGACCTAAACTTTTCATATGAAATTTGTACCTGAGGTGTTTTTTTCAAGAAATAATTCAAGAAGCTTTTTGAAGTTATACTTCTTTAGGCGCGTTATGAAAAAATGATGAGAGTGAAATTTTAAGATGTGCACGCATCACTGTAACACAAAAGTAAGAGGTTGAAGCTAAACCGCTCATTAAGTCTCGAAAAAAAAAAGATACCAACAAAATAGAAATAGAACCTCTGTTAGTCGCGCATGTTGGTACGCTCGTCGCCTCTGATCACTGTTTTCATATATATAATATTTATCCACATGTTTCTAGTTTCTACATTCACAACACGTGTTTTAGTTTCATACAAGTGCGAATTATATATGTGCTAATAAATTATATTCAGTAGTGATTTAAATTGAATATTTTGATTAATATTATTTACTATTCATAAATATTAGTGAACAAATTGTGCTTATAGACTTTTTCAAGTGCTCCAATATAATTGAGGTTAACTATCCGTATGTATTATTTATTGATATAAATTAAAATATTATTATTTAACATAATTAATACTAAATATTTTTTAAATTATTATTGTTAAATATTTATTATTGGTTATTTAATATTTACAAAATAAAGAAATAAAATTATTTAATGATGCCAAAGAAGTATAACTTCTCACGCGCGTACATAAGTACACACACCAATTTTTTTTTTACATTTAAATCTTCCAGTAAATTTTTTTTTTTTTTTTTTTTTATTATCCTTGAGACTGTAGTGAACTTTTCAAACTTTGAGACTGCTGAAAAACCCACAGACTTTATCAATATTCGCAGGTGGAAGTTAATTACTTTTGTTCTGATGTTAGGATATAAAGACCTTTAAACAAACTGGAATCTCTATGGTTTTATTTTCTCTAATCACTTGAACTTTGTAAGAGTAAGAAAAGTCATTAAACCGTGCGTCTTCATTTTTTCGTGGCTGTCTCCTTTTAACCGAATGAAGGGAAATTAAACCAGCTAGGTAACAGTTTTGGCTATCTCTACCCTTATCTTGGCCTGTGTCATTGAATATCTTAATTAAAGATTTTCTTTCTTCAATACTTACTTTCTTAAAATATTCATATCTTTTAGTTACAATCTTCACCAGTCTCATACGTACTATCGCTGAGTTTCTTTGTAGCATCCTGGATTCTTCCTACTCCTTTTCGTTTCTTTGTTGAACTTTCTGAGTCAGCCCGAGTGCTTTCATCACTGTACGAATCAGATCCTGAAACCAATTTGTCTGATTCACTCATATCAAAGAATTAATTAAAATATCGCATGTAATTAATGAATGTATTAAAGTACCTAAATAACACATAATTTATGCCAACACGAAATAATTACAACACTGGATACAATATTAAACACACAATATAATAACAATTCACAAGCACAAGAATACAACACAACCCCAGTAAAGCCACATTTCACAATGTTACAGCTGTTTCACAACTCCACTCTATCGGAATATGGAGGAGTTAAATACTGGCAACGGACTCTGATAGTTTTTCCCGGGTTCAAAAGTGACTGATAGTTTCTCTCCTTTTTGGATTTATTATGTTGAAAGAGCTGCTTGAGTAGGATACAATGGTACCAATATCTCAATTTTGAATTTTTTGGACTCTGATGGGTTTTTCTCCTGTGCCCTTCATTTGTGGTGGTCTGTATTAAAAGTGTACCATCACACAGTTTACTCTTTAATACATTTATTTATTAGTCTTTTTGGAATAATTGGGCTGGCACTTTGACCGTCTTTACTCGAGACATCCTCAAGAAGTAGGGTCTAGGCCTCACCACTTCCTGAATGACCTTACATACTGGGCTGAGTGGCCTTACCCTTTTCTGCCTCTTTTATCAGAATTACAGCCCTGTGACGGATCAGGAAGCATGATGCCAGCAGTATAAATATATTTTAACATTCTGGTCCCACGAGTTAACAGTAGATAAAGAGTCACCTAAAGCAGAGCCTGGTACCCTGAAAAGGCCAGGGAATAGTACACAGATTGACCGCGTTTGGCCCAGTTCTCAAACAACCACATTTGCAACAGACTACTCTTTAGCAAAGATACACCTTAACCTTGGGGTTGACCGTTTGGTCATTTCTTACAAGCAGGGGATACTGCAGGAGTATTCTAAGCCCCATTTTACGGGGAAATTCTCTTTTAAATGTGTATGTAAAAGTAGATTAAATAATCTTAAAAATTTAGTGCAAAACCATAAATTTAAGTTTTCCCTAAAAGTGGCAATATAACCCCCCTTCCTCTTCATCCCTTATTTTTTAAGGGCAATGCAATCCACTTTTCAGTTGAACCAATATTCCCACTATGTACCTATCTAGTTTTTAACTATTTGAAAGGGATTATCAATTTACATTAGGACTATTACTTCTGATTATTTGAGTGAATCTTTTGCTAAAAATAGTTTTAGTATTTTAAATTTACTGTCCCAAATTAATTGAATAACTAGTCATATGTTTGAACCACTCAATTATGCCATCACTACTTTATAGTAAGATATCACCACATGGAGTAAAATTAAAGTAAGTATATGATTGGTTAGTTTGGACACAAGTCCATGTAAAAAATAATTCTAGTGGGTCTTGAAATCATTCTCAAGTAGCTCTCCTTACTAGTTCTCAAGTGTTCCAAGTTTTTATTAACAGTCCACACCTAGTTGAATAAAAGTATATATGGTGTAGTAAGACATTAAAAGAAACCCCTTCAAATGATTCAACGCCATTGAGATATCTCACTTAAAATGTATCTAATTCTAGGTCCAGTCAACACTGTACTTTCATGGAAAGTTTGGATGCCAATGAGTCGTCTCACCTACGCCATCTACTTGGTTCATTTACCTGTGCTCTATATCAGGATCTTTGCGCTGAAGTCACCACTCTATTTTGATGATATAAATGTAGTTAGTATGAATTTGCTAATATTCAACAATGAATATATATCTTTATTTGTGTGTTTGACGGAAGATTCCTCCCTCATGCCCAAGGACAAAAGAATTGGAAGAAATGTGACGGCATTTGTTTGAACAAGGGCGAAAAACCACTTTGCAGGAAAAATTGGGATCGATTCTAGATATTCTCAGTAATAAAGAAGCATACTGTCGATTCCATGTTGATTGTGGCATGTGACAGAATCCTGGAAGGTATAGGAAAATATCATTCCCCACAAAATTGGTAGGACCTCTCGTGAATAGAAATTCAGTCCCGAGGCAACAGGAAATTACCAATCATCATTAACTCCTCTAGTACATGAAATTTCTACCAGATGGTGTAGGCAGCACTATCCAGCCGAAGGGTTGAACGCATGCCCAGCACAGGATGGATAGAAATCGCATCAAAACAACTTCATGTTGTTGACCCACACTTGCGTGGAGGAAGGGTAGTAAACTATTTTGGAAAAACCACCCTCAGTACACCCGACCGAGATTCAAACCTCATCTCCCCCATCATCAGCAGTTTAGTCTAAAAGAGTAGCACCTTAGACCATGCAGCTACTGAAGTAGGCAAAGAAATATGTTAATCACATTGGTAGTAATAATTTTAAAGAGTCCTCTACTTTACCAAACAATAGTATATGCCTTGTGGATTGTTACTGAAACACGTCTTCTTATAAATAAATGCCCAATATTGTGTCCACATAGGTAGACATTATAGAAATGTACATCAAAATTAAGGCTGATATGGATAGTTCATGTTAATATCAATGTTTTTGTCATTAAATTCAATAAGTTAAAATATTTTAACTTTTCTTTTTCCAGATATCGGATTTTTTAGGCAACTTGGCAATTTCTTCTGCAGTTGCTGTAATCCTTTCCCTAGGTTTTGAATCACCCACCATCATTTTGGAGAAGATCTTGATGAGTAGAGGTATGACATGCCTTTATTTATTTAAAAGGAACAAATTATAACTAACTTATTAGGTAAAGATACTATAATGAGATACTGTGGGTAAATAGAATTCATGAATAATGTAAGATTAAATCATATTCTGATTAATGATGACCTAAAGCTTTTTTTTTTTTTTTTTTTTTTTTTTTTTTTTTTTTAGCAATAACTCAACTTTTGCAGATTCGCTCTTTTGTAGGGTTTCAATTATAACATTTCCAAATGTTGTCATTTGCTTCGTTCTTTCATTACATTTTATCAGCATTGCACACCATTTTGTTTCTTTTGTCATTCAATTTTTGAATATTAAGTCTTTCGATGTGCTCTTTCATTACATTTCATCAGCACTATGTGCCATTATATTTCTTTTATTGTTTAGTCTTTCGATGAGCACCTTTTTTTTAAAAATTGTCTACATTGGATCTCTTATATTTGTGATTAAACTTATCAATACTACTTATTCTTATTATTGAAATAACCAAACTATTAATATTCTTTAAATTAAAAAATGACACCTGGACATGAGAATCAAACCTGGGACTTTTGGCATAGTATGCCAATGCTCTAACCTCTAAGCTATCTAGGAGTCGTCCCATGCCCAGTGTAATTCTTTACTTATATTTTAAGGCAGAGTCTGTAATGGACATGCGGAAATTGCCAGCTACATATGAGTGTGATCAATTAAGATCACCAGCTATCGGATAACGCAGCCAACCTCGATTTGGCAGGACTTTATACTGCCAATAGTATAATGACAACTATACAAATGTGCATATCATGATGGATTAAAATATAGATAAACTATTATAGTTGATAAGTATGGCTATAGTAGCATCTAAATATCATATCCTTTAGATTGAAATATGACACCTGGACTTCTGGCTTAGTACACCAATGTTTTCTAACCACTGAGCTATCTAGAAATAACCCTGTTCCAAATATTATACTTAGATGCAAAAACAAATATAATAGCGTTGTTATATAATCCATCAGATATGCTGCTAAAAGTACAATGACAACTGTAAATGTGCATAACACCCTACTGTATGGAATTTGACTACTTTATATGATAGCTCCTGATCTTAATTGATCACACATATTTAACTGACTATTTCCACACATCCATCACAAACTCTGCTTAAAATATGAGTGAAGAATGACCCTGAGCATGGGATGACTCCTGGATAGCTCGACAGTTAAGAGCATTGGTGTACCAAAGGTCTTAGGTTCAATCCCATGTCCAGGTGTAATTTTACAATTTAAAGAATATGTTATTTAGATGTGGCTACATGGCCACTGTACAATATTATTTTTTGTAATAAATAAAATGAGAGGATTATAGGAAAATAATAGAACATAAAAGTAAAAACACCAACACATATTAATACACACATCAATATTTCAATGCTATTATAGCATCTTCCTCAGGAAGTAGTAGTAATAAAACTAAACAGGATGTTGTCTTCAGTGATGCCAATTTGATTAGGAAGGGTCATTGTCAATGCAGTTTATTGCGACACTGATACCTACACATAAAAACACTCAAAAATAATAGTTATGTGTTGATCCAATTATACTCATTTGATTTAAGCTGGACCAAGAGCTCCCTCTTCCCATCTCACAGGCTGTGCGGCGCGCACAACTGTCGACAAAGTTACTGTATGATGTCTTTAAGAGGTGGATTCTCATTTAAAAAAATCGGCAGGGCAAGTTTAGCGGTTCTAATTATTTGTTCTATGTATGTATTCTATGACTTTTTTTGTCACTATTTTAATATGCTAAATAGCGAGATTAATATTTAATTTAAGTTAATGTATATATTTAGTTTAATTTACTGTAGAAAGTATTATATAGATTTATTTTTATTTATTTTTATAATCTATTCTTTTAACCTAAATATACCAATAGTTTTTTAAGTTTTACATGTGTTAATTAATGTGTACTAAGTTGTTTGTGTATTACAATGTAAACTGTTTATTTATGTATAAAAAATTGGTTTTGCCTATTATTTTGTTATTGTTTATTCCATAATGTGTTCTCTGTTTATGAAATGTTTTGTTCACAAGTTGGGTCAAGCTGTTTCAATAAAAACATTATTGTTTTATTTAGATGTTTAAATATCTTTTTTTTCTCTGTTAGCATAAGAATGTAATAAATTAATGAATAAAAAATAAAAAGTATGGATGTGGTAGGAAATGCAAAAAACATACAGTAATTAGTAAAGCTTGTAAGCTAGCACAGATGCTGACGACTGGGCTGGTACGAAAAGCACCAGTAGCCAGTCGAATGCCAGCATGGTGGACACTATCTAGCATCTTTAATGCCGAAGGTATTTAGGCTGAGCCTAAACAAAACTGCCGTAATCAAGTTTTGATCTTACCAAGACCTAATAGAGGTGCATTAAGGTTTCCCTATCTGCACCCCAAGAGCAACCACTAACCACTTTAAGCAGATTCAATGCTTTGATACAATCTCGCCTTCCGGTATTTGATGTGGGAGATCCGAGTTATTTTAAAATCAAATAAAAGTCCCAAGAACCTTACAGTTTCTGAGACAGGTAAAACAACGTTAATCTTTAAAATGTTTGGGGCTGACTGTATTTAGCGCAATCTGTGGAAGTGGACATCCGTCGTCTTGGCTGCAGAGAAGCGAAAGCCATTACACGATGCCCAAACCACAGACTGTTGACACATAGTTGAATCTGCCTTTCAGCTCTGTGGAGACTTGACGAACTGCAATAATTTACGTAGTCGTTCACAAAAGGGCATGATCAAACAGATAAGCGCACGCTGGTCACAATGCAATTTATCGCAATAGCTAACAACGTACAACTCAAAATACTACCCTGAGGAACCCCGTTTTCCTGAATAAAATCATCGGATAAGGTTTTATTTACCCTTACCTAGAAGTGTCTGTGACATATAATTATCTATAAAACATGGAGGTTCCCTGGGAACCCCTAATTAAAAAAGGTCTTTAAAATGCCGTACCGCCAAGTGATGTACACCTTCTCCAAATCAAAGAAGACCACCAAGATGTGCTGTTTATGGAGGAAGACATCACGAACTGCTATCTCAAGGCAGAAAAGATGATCCACGGTGTATTGGTTACGGTGGAAGCCACATTGAATATTAGATAGCAGATTGCGGGATTTTAAATACCATATAAATTGATTATTAATTATTTTTTTTTCAATATTTTACATACACAACGAGTTAAAGCTATCTGTTTATAACTAGTTGGCTTTAATTTATCCTTGCCACTTTTATATATAGGTATAACGGTTGCTTGCCTCCATAGTGATGGGAACTGATAAGATTCCCAAACACTATTGTAGAGGTCCCCTGTCTGGCAGGGGTAGCTGAGGCAAAATCTCGTAATGTATGTCATCTAAACCAGGGGCTGTGCTGCCCGCCTGGGACAAGGCATAGGTCAGTTCATCTATGGAAAAGGGGAGTTATAATCCTCCCCCAGACTCCGACCAAAATCAATGGCATGGCGGCGAACATTTAGCCCCATACATTAACGACCTCCACAGGGGAGGAGACAAGTGAGCCATTAGACACGAGGGCAGATATATTACTAGTGGAATTGTTGCTACTACTTAATTTACAAATATTGTCCCAAACCTGTGGGAGTTGAAATTCTAAGGGTAGAAATAAACTGTCTCCAAGATTTTATTCTGCTTTCTCGAATGACACGGCGAGCTCGAGCACGTAGAATCCAGATTCTCCAAAGTAGGACGTCAATGAAAGAGACTTAGGGCCCTTCAACGGTCAGTAATAGCCAACCGACTCGTTCCACCAGGGAATGGGAGACGGCGCAGATTTAGGGTTGGAAGTCCTCGCCGCCATGATGACCGTCAAAGTAAAATGCCTAAAATTAACATTGCCATCAAGGAGAATTGCACTCGTTAAATACGGCGAGCTCGCGGAATTTATCCAAGTCAGCACATTTGATAACCCACTGGGGTAGCCGGGTGTACTTGGAGGATCTTGAAGTGGTTAAAGCAGAATGGGGAAATGATCGCTACCACATAGGTCCAAGTGAACCTCCCAAAGGAAGTGAGCAGCAATCCTGGGGCTACATAGAGCTAGGTCAATGGCAGAGGATACACTATTAAAGGTGAAGAAGTGTGTCTGAGTCTCATTCTTCATTAACACTATGTTTCCCGAGACAAGAATATCCTTTACCATCCTCCCACAGGCGTCTGTGAAATTAGATCCCCACACCAGATTATGCGTGTTAAAATCCCCCAAGATAATATAGGGAGTGGGAAGTTGTATACTATTATTATTATTAATTATTATTATTATTATTATTATTATTATTAGGGTTTAAAGGCCAATCGACACATTGTGGTCATAAGGGCCTTGAACGATATTGAAAACATAGTAAAATCCCCATACGGGAGACATAGTAATTCACCTGCAGGATATAGAGGTGAATACAAAATATACAAAACAATAAATGAAATAAATATAAAATAATAGTTCTCAATATGATAAAATATCCATCTGAGACACTACATAGGAGTGCTCAAATGGGCTCTTAGTACAAATAGTGTGATACAAAAAAAAAAACCACAGGTGTATCACTCAAATAAAAATAAAAACAAACATATTCAAATATACCACGTTAAAATGACAAAACAAACATGTCAATTGTGTACTAAAATTGTTAAAAAGACAAAACAAACAAATTAAAGTATACTAAAATGTTAAAAAGGTCTCAATGAGATAATATCCAGATGAGTCACTATACGAAAGTGACTCAAATAACACTAAAAAGATTCGCCTGGCGTATAAAATGGAGTAAACAAATAGACTGAGTAAAAGTATCATACATAACTTTGATTTAAACAGGGAATGAACCCATGACACAATACAAATTTACACGCCTCTTTAGGAAATAATGTAATTTTCTAACAATACATTTTTTTTAGCTATATCAACATTATGTTTACATAATTAAAAACTTATTGTTAAGAAATATGAATCCAGCCTCACATCTTATTTACAAGTAGATCAACAATATCTCTTACAACTTTTCTATGTGAGATCTAATGATTTATTTTTTATTGTAATGGTAATGGATAAAATATGTTATAATAAAGGAAATTGATAAAACTAAAGATGGATAAAAAGATATTCATTTGATTGTTTGAGTTTGAAAAACATGTAACATCGAATTTATATTTTTTTTTTTTATGATCTTCGATGTTTTTCTACTAAATAGAATTTTGTGTTTTTGTTTTGGTAAAAAAGAAAAGTTGTTTATTATATCGGGAGAAATAGTATGTTCAAGCAAAATCATAATCTAAATTAAATATATCCTTCACAAAAATATCAAAAGTAATCATTTATCAACAAAGATTCTTAGCCTTAGGTCTAACTATGCATCAAAAACCTAATGTTCATCTATAAGAGCACACTCTAAATTCAACACTTTCTAGTTCATCAAAGAGGAAGTTGATTCACTTAATATAAATGCAAAAGATAATATCATTGTTAAAAATAAATGTGGAACTATAATTAATGTGAATGTTTTTTCAACACTTACATATCATAGTCAAATTTAGAGGTATTTTTCTAAGTTAACTAATTTTAGCTTTATTTGAAATTATGAAGACAGTATGAGAAATCCCTGAAGGTGATAGGGCTATTAGGGTGGTTGTCAGGTATATCAGTGCATTTTAACTTGTAGCACATACCAAACTTCTCTCGTTCCTCATGCGCTCGGAGAGTCCTCCTTTTCAGCAGTCCTGGTCGGGTTAATGCTGGGGAAGAGAGAGAGGAGTTGTGGTGGTTGTGTTGGTAAGGAAAGTGAGAGAGGGTGAGGTACAGAGGGTGGCGGAGATGGGGGTGTTGGTGAAGGGCTTAGGGAGGAAGAGGGGAATGGTGGTGGGGGAAAGAAAGAGATGGTTGGTGACACAGGTGATGTGAAAAGGCTGACTGAGGCTTGAGGATTTGGTGTGGGTAATGGCAGAGGCAGGCTGGCTGGCATTGCTTATAGTTGGGGAATCTGCAAAATAAAGGCTAGTATAAACATAGCAAGCATACATAGCTAGTCTCAGGTTGAATGGGAAGGAAATTTTATAAAATTTTAAGTGTTACTGAAACAGCTTTCATAAGTATGATGTCAAGTCATGTAAACTTCAGCTGCTACTTTCGATAATATCAAAGAATAAAACTAATGGTGTATCAACATCTTTATCATTGTATACTGCACAGATAAACGTTTTCATGACATGTTTTCTGCAAGTCCTTTTAACTAGAATACCTATTAAATTAGGCCCCCCTGCGGGACGGGGTTTAGAATAGTCCCGCAGTAACCCCTGCTTGTCGTAAGAAGCGACTAAAAGGGGAGGCTTCTGTGCAGGACGTACCTCGTGTGGGACAAACCTATCCTATATCTTTCCTTTCACATCATTTTCTTCTTCCTTCACTTTCCCCCTTTTTTCACTCTTCCCCCTTCGCTTTATCTATCCTTACCTTTTTCTTCCTTTCCCCCACCGTTCATCCTGCACAGAGGCCTTTGGTCTTTCCGTTGACGACCTTGGCAACTAACCTGGCTCTTCTCTGTTTATTATTGGATACCACTGCCTTGAGCTCCTAAATGAAAGTGCGCCGGTTGCAATACCTTAGTAGAAGGGCCTTAGGGATGACAATAACCGGGTACCGTAAGGTGGGGTTACTTTGCACCAGTTTTTAGTTTTTTTTTTTTAGAGCTTAAGATAGCTTGTGTTTAATTAATTCCTAAATTTATTTAATTTTTGTTTGACTGTCAAAGATGTTCAAATTTAAGTTTTTAAGAGTTAATTCCTTGTTAGTGAAGTTTAAATAACTTTATCAACCAATAAAAAGTGGTGCAAAGTAACCTCATATGATGAGGATACTTTGCACCACTCTGGTATTTACCTTAAAATGGTTAGGAAAGAAGGCTATGATGCAATGTTAGACATTCATTAGTATAACTTTATACCAGAAACTATCTTAGAAACAATTTTTCATGTGCTTACTACACAATATAAATAAAATATGTTTTAATAATCTTAACTTAAATTAAAGATACAAATCAACACTATATAAAAATACAGTAATTTATCTTTATCAATGTCTGTGACTGCCAAAACAATTACAAGATATTAAAAAACAATGTATCACCTACAAATTCCAAATTAAATTTAAATTATACATTTAAAAAAACATAAAAAATCACTCTTCGTAAATGTCTGTTGATTAGCAAATCAAGTTAAACATATCAAAACCAAATTTTATCAAGTTCTGGAACACTGAAACATCCTCTTTTATTTATTGGTTTTGGAGGACATATTCCTCCCAAAACATCCATCCAGCTGTATTGCAGTGTGTCTGGTAGAACTGGCCACTTCCAAGACTTAAATGATCTTTGCATTGCGGAAATTACTACTGTGCTGGTATTAAATGACTCAATCTTCCCAGGGGAAAAGTTCTCCTTCATATGTGAAAACAACAAATTCTCCTTTCTTTTTCTGAACAGGCTGCCACCCTTCTTTATTTTGGTTTCGCTCTTCTTCCTTTTCTGGCAATAGGTCTTCGAAGTCCTCTGGTCCACTTGATGAGTCTTGAAGGACAAGTCTTCAATTTCTGACCCTGATTCAGAAGAACTAGTTGGGACTCCCTTTTTCTTGTTTTTTTAATTTTCTCTTAACTTCCTCTTCATTTGAATTCCCATTATTATTGGATGAGTTTGCTGCATTGCCCATTTCTTGATTTGTATCACCATTATTGTGGTTGGCTGGGCCTGCTTCAGTATCTGTGAACATAATTTCATGGGCGATACTCTTTCCAGCCTTAACATTGATTCTTCTTCTCTTAGTTTTACTATTCCCAACAATATCACATCTCTTGTTATTCAAAAATTCTTTGAAACTGTTTTCGATGGAATCTTTTTCACATGCCTGTCCAGGTAGCCGTTCTAGAAGAACACTTACTTCACAAGGAACAATTCCACATTTTCTGAACCCAGAATTCAAGTTATTAGCTGCATTGATAGACACCACATCCATGAGGTTTTTTAGAAGTCTTGGAAAGTGTTGTTTCTGCAAGACAGAACTCTGCAGACCAGCCTCACTTTCCTTTTTAAGAGCCCAAAATTGTCTTCCATGCTGCTTTCATTGGGCGGAAGAATGCCACATCTAACGGCTGAGTCAGATGGGTGCTGTTTGGAGGCAAACAAACAAAATATATGTCGTTTTCTCTGCACTTTTTCAAAAACAATATCGGTTATATGTGAAGACAAATTGTCCCCTATAACTACCTTCTTCCCTTCGATATTTTTAATCTTGGAAGCATCAGGACTTGGAACCAGTCTGTGAATATTTCCGATGTAAACCAACCTGACTTTGAATTGTTGTATCTACACCCAGCTGGGGCCTCCTTCACTCCAAGTCGACCACATGTTTTGAGATTTGTAAACTATGTATGAAGGAAGTAGTTCACCTGTTGCTGAACCACTCATCATTATAGAAATGCTTGCCTTTGAAGCGTTTCGAACATTTTCTGGATACTTTACTCCTCTTTTAGTTAAAACTTTCTTGGATCCAGGGTCATCTGTCAGATTGCTTTCATCGTAGTTCCAGATGTTTTCAGGTGCCACACCCTCCAAAGTTTCCTTTAAATTCTCAATATACTCCTTAAGAGTTGCCTCATTAATTGCTGCCCTTGCCTTTTTTATGTTGGCAGCAAACCGAACCGTGACTTCTGAGTTTCGCTTTAAAAAACCCAGAGTCCAATCTTTCCCCGGAAAATTGTTTTTAAATCTATTTACTTTCCTCCCGATTCTTCCTAGATAGGCATGAATGATACATCTTAACTCAAATTCATCTACCGGAAATCCAAACTCACTCATGTCAAAAACACATTGTGCAAAAATAGTTTCCTCCTCTTTAGTGAAGATTGGTTGCTGTCCAGGTTTGCCCTCGTGTGATCGTTTAAGTTTATACATAAGTGTTCGTCTGGGGATATTAAAGTGTTTCTCGGCTTGCCGTGTGGACATAGTTCTATTGCGAATGGCCTCCAAACATTCCTGTAGTTTCTCTGACGTATAGTCAGCATAGCGTCTGTTTCCAGGCTGCCTTGCATATGTTCTCTGCATATTTTTTTCTAGAACATAACAAATATTAGTTTTAGTATGATTCTAGGATAGAACAGACTATAGTTTTATTTGAGTTTGGAGGCATAATGCATTTAAGTGAGTAGTATGACAGGATGAAAGTTAGAGTATTGTACCAGTAGTATATGGTATGTATTATTTGTTTAGGTACCACAGCTAATATAGTGTATTGGTACCTTACTGCATAATTTGTCTGTCATGTTGTAGTGATGAAAACCTAATTTTAGGTAGTAGTAGTAGATAGAGTGGTTTTAGATTATAATAGTTACCGGTATGATTTTAGTTTTAAATAATATGATTAAATTTGTGTTTATAAAAATTGGTCACATGGAAAGAAAAGTATGGGAAACTTTGCACCACTTTTAAGCTGGTGCAAAATATCCCCAAATTGACTTCAAAAGTGTACCTGGTATTATTTTTCGCTATAACATATTGGAAACATATAATAGCTACATAAAACTTATGAACTAGTGGTAATATGGTTACAAGGCACTAATAAAATAGTAACTTACCTTATTATCAGTTAAATACGCAGCTGTAGCAATGAAAGTCTGGATCACTTAAGTTTCAGCTTTTTTAAAGTTTCTGAATAATGGCTGCTCACTTGGAAGCAACAAAGGGCCAAGAAAAAAATTCCTACATTAAAATGTGTATTCAAGTGCCACCTCTTGAAATTCTTAAAAACTAAACTTACATAATTCATAGTTTGGCCACTAGATGACTCTTAGTACTTTTTTTGTATTGGCGCAAAGTATACCCTCTAGGTGCAAAGTAACCCCATCCTACGGTACCCTACTTTGGGAAAAGATCGGTTGCGTTCATGAGGGCCCGGACGTAAAATTGGCACTTTCCTACAACCACTTGCTGCGACGACCTCTCTCTCGGCGATGCTCTATGCGAAGGTTGTCATGTCTAGCGTCGTATAGGGCCTCTCGTCGGGACAGTTAACAGGGCCATATGTAGTAGTACCAACTTGGATCACCCTGGGTCTACGATCCGAGTACTGTGTAGGTTGTCCCCAATTACGGCATGGCCGATAATATTGTCGCCGCTGGCATCGTACTGCCAAACCCTGCTGGCAACTCACTGCCCGGCCCCTCACAGGGCCGTAATATTGATAAGAGGCGGAAACGGGTAAGGCCGTCCAGCCCTGTCACTGCGGAAACCCAGGAAATGGTGAGACCCCAGCCCCGCTTCCTGGTGATGTCTCGAGACGATGCCAATGGAAACCTTAAGCGCGTCAGCCCATTTATCCTCGAAAGAGCGATAAATGGTGCAGCAAAATCTAACGTCTCTATAAAGAAATTGCGTGATGGCACTATTTTAATACAGACTGTAACTGACGTCCAGTCCTCCAACATCATGGCTATAAGTGAAATACCGTCGAGTAATACGGCTTCAATACCGGTAAAGGTGGAACCTCTAGGGTTCCTCAATGTTTGCAAGGGAGTGGTCACTTGTTTTGACCTCGACTGCGTGAGCATTGAGGAGATCTGTGAGGAGCTTTCCCCCCAGCATGTCACCGAAGTGTACCGTATCGTCACAAAAAAGAATGGACAAGAAAAGAAGACGGATACGTATATCCTAACATTTGCGACTCCTACCCTTCCGAAGGAGGTCCGAGCAGGCTTCCACGTGCTCAGGGTCCGGTCGTATGTCCCTAACCCTCGGCGCTGTTTTCAGTGCCAGGAATTTGGGCAGACGAAGCTGCGATGCCGTGGTAAGCCAACCTGTGCGGATTGTGGACAGGAGGCTCATGAAACACCATGTGAGTCTCCTAAATACTGCGTCAACTGCAAGGGTCCGCATTCCGCCTGGTCTCGGGCCTGTCCAAAATGGAAGGTAGAAAAGAAAGTCCTGGAGATACAATCTGAGAAGAAGATCTCATATGCCCAGGCACGCAAGGAATACGTATCAAGTCAAGCTCCGGTATTTCAAACTTCATATAGCCGGATTGTCAGTCAAAATATAAACTGTCCCAACTGCCATTGCGCAGTTAATCTTGCTAAGGAGCCAACGCGACCAGTGCCATTGGTCTCTTCTCGAGACACTTATGTTGATCCCGCGCCAACTTCTGTGGTGCCTAAATTTTTAAAGGAGGCCAAACCCCAAAACGGTCGTCTCCCCCACCTATACCACCGAGGAGACCTCCTCGAGGAACTCCCCCGAGCCCACCTCGGGGAACCCCCCCGAGCCCACCTCGGGAAATCCCCTCGAGACCACCTCGGGTACTAAAACAAGGGCGGCCGTTGTTGAGCCTCTCACACCCACCTCTGTGCTACCGGAGGTGGAGACGAGTTGCGGAACAGGTGAGGCCGCTAAGGCGAGTCCCACTGGTGCCTTGAAGAAGGACCAGCGAGTGACCACCGAAATAAATATTAAAAAAGCGTCGAAGGCCTTAACAAAGCGTTCGCGGAAGGATCCGACCACCCAGTCTCTCCAAAATAAAACGAAGCCTCTCCTGAAGCGGGAGGTCCAGGAGAGACTGGGAAAGGCAAGAGGACCTAAAAAGGCCCTCAACCAATTTTTATTATTAAAGGATAGTGACATGGATTGCGAGGATAACTAAATATTATATTAATTAAGTATGACGCTACTACAATGGAATTGTAGGGGTTTCTATGCTCGTATAGAGGAAATTAAACAACAAATTTCTTCCCTGCATCCTTCCATCTTGTGTTTGCAGGAGACCCACTTCCGCCCAAATGACAACCCGATGCTTCATGGGTACGATGTGTATCGTACCGACAAGCCTTTCTTTGATCGGGCTAGCGGAGGTGTGGCTATATTCGTACGAAGCACTATATATCATAAGAATATTAATATTGTTTCTGATCTCCAAGTGATTGCTGTCAGAGTCTCCCTCCCTTTGGAGGTAACAATATGCTGCATTTACCTCCCACCGGGTGAGCGTGTTCCTAAGAGGACTCTAGAGGCCCTCTTTATACAACTTCCCGCCCCCTATATCATCTTGGGGGATTTTAACGCGCATAACCTGGTGTGGGGGTCTAATTTTACAGACGCCCGTGGGAAGATGGTAGAGGATATTCTTGTCTCGGGAAACCTGGTGTTAATGAACACCGGGACCCAGACACACTTCTCTACCTTTAATGGTGTATCCTCTGCCATCGACCTAACCTTATGTAGTCCCGGGGTCGCTGCTCACTTCCTTTGGGAGGTCCAATCGGACCTATGTGGCAGTGATCATTATCCAATTCTGCTTTCTCCTCTTAAAGATCCTCCCAGTACGGCGCGAATACCCCAATGGGTGCTAAAACGTGCTGACTGGGATAGATTCCGCGAGCTCGCCGTATTTAGTGAATCCCGACATCCTGACGTCGATGGTAAGGCTGGGCATTTTACTTCGACGGTCATCGCGGCGGCGAGGGCTTCCATCCCTAAATCCTCGCCAAATCCGCGCCACCATCCTGTTCCCTGGTGGAACGAGGAGTGTCGCCTGGCTATTTCTGACCGTCGAAGGGCCCTATGTCTATTCCATCGACGCCCCACTAAAGAGAATCTGGAGTCATTCCTAATTCTACGCGCTCGAGCTCGCCGTGTTATTCGACAAAGCAGAAGAGATTCTTGGAGACAGTTTATTTCAACCCTTACAATTACCACTCCCACAATTAAAGTTTGGGACAATATTCGTAAATTAAGTAGTAGCAAAAATTCAATTAATAGTGTACCTGCCCTCATGTCTAACGGTTCGCTTGTCTCCTCCCTGTGGAGGTCGTTAATTTATTGGGCTCGATGTTCGCCTCTATTTCTAGCACTGCGAGCTACTCTAACGAGTTCGCGGTGCATAAGCGCAGCATCGAGCGCCTTACTATTGATTTTGGCCAAAGTCGGGGGAGGATTATAACTCCCCCTTTAGTAAAGAGGAACTTACCTATGCCCTGTCCAAGGCGGGCAATACAACTTCTGGCCCCGATGATATCCATTATGAAATGTTGCGCCAACTGTCCCCTGCTGGACGGGCGTTCCTCTTAGACCTCTACAATTGTGTTTGGGAATCTCGTCAATTCCCAACACTGTGGAGGCAAGCAACCGTTATCCCAATATATAAAAGTGGCAAGGAAAAATTAGACCCAACTAGTTATAGACCTATGGCCTAACTAGCTGTGTATGCAAAATATTAGAAAAAATGATATATAAACGACTTATATGGTGTTTAGAATCCCGCAATCTGCTATCCAATATTTAATGTGGTTTTCGCCGTAACCGATCCACGGTTGATCATCTTGTCCGTCTTGAGACTGCTGTTCGTGACACCTTTCTCCATAAACAGCATCTTTTGGCGGTTTTTCTTTTATTTGGAGAAGGCGTACGATACTACATGGCGTTACGGAATCTTAAAAAACCTTTTTAATTGGGGGTTCCGGGGGAGCCTCCCTATTTTTTTTAGCTAATTTTATGTCAGATAGACACTTCCGGGTAAGGTTAAACAACACCCTATCCGATGATTTTATTCAAGAAAATGGGGTGCCCCAGGCAGTCCTTTGAGCTGCACGTTGTTCGCTATTGCGATAAATAGCATTGTAGACAACGTGCGCTTACCTGTTCGTTCATGCCTTTTTGTGGATGACTACGCAATTTATTGCAATTCATCAAGTCTCCACAGGGCTGAACGACAAATACAACTCGCTGTAAACAATTTATGGTTGTGGGCATCTCGTAATGGCTTTCGTTTCTCTGCGGCCAAGACGACTGTCGTCCACTTCCATAGATTACGCGGAATACATCCAGCCCCCAATATTTTAATGAACAACGTAGTTTTACCTGTCTCCGAGACCGTAAGGTTCCTGGGACTTTTATTCGATTTTAAACTAACTTGGATCCCCCACATCAACGACCTGAAAGCGAGGTGTGTTAAAGCTTTGAATTTACTTAAAGTTGTGAGTGGTCGCTCTTGGGGTGCTGATATGGAAACCTTGATGCGCCTTTATAGAGCCTTGGTGAGATCAAAACTTGATTACGGCAGTTTTGTATATGGTTCCGCTAGACCCTCGGCGTTAAAGATGCTCGATAGCGTCCACCATGCTGGCATTCGACTGGCTACTGGTACTTTTCGTACCAGTCCAGTCGTCAGCATCTGTGCCGACGCCGGTGAGCCCCCTCTTTCTTACCGGCGGTCTTACCTCCTGGCATCTTACGTCTCGAAACTGCATTGCATGCCAAATAATGTTGCTTACCGCCCTGTATTTCACCCCCCTAACCGTGTCTTGTATGAAACTAAATGGCGTAGTACAAGGCCGGTTGGGATCCGGATGCTATCTGTTTTCGACACGTGTGGGATAGTCCTGCCAAAGGCTATCCCCACATCACCAGGTCGAGTTTCTCCCTGGAAAATACGCCCTCCGAAATGCCATTTTGATCTTGCCAAGTTCCCTAAAGCGACCACCCCAAACTTTGTATATGAGAGGACTTTTAATGAGCTCCTCTCCACTCGCTTTCACGAATTTGAGCGCATCTACACTGATGGCTCTAAATCTGGAGTCTCCGTGGGATGTGCTTTTGTTGTGGAAGGATCCAATTTTAAATTTGGTTTACCTTATGAAACCAGTGTTTTTACAGCTGAATTATATGCCATTTTTAAATCTTTGTGTTTTGTTTACCGAAGTAGTCACCGTTCTGTCCTCATCTGCACGGATTCCATGAGTGCTCTGTTGGCATTGTCCACTCTCTACTCCTGGAATCCTCTCGTGCGGATGATTCACGAACAGATTTTAAAAATTGATTCATTAAGCACCCGGCTCGCCTTTTGCTGGATTCCTGGTCACGCTGGTCTTCCAGGAAATGAACTGGCGGACCAGGCAGCCAAGGAGGCAGCACGTATGCCTCCGGAGGCGAGTTTGGGTGTCATGTTTTTAGATCTAAAGGGTTATGTTCGGCGTGGAGTCTTACGCACCTGGCACGAGCAGTGGGTCTCGACCCCTGCTCAGAACAAGCTGCGGTCCATCAGGGACGGTGTGTCGCGATGGCCCTCTTCTATACGAAAGTCTAGAAGAGAGGAGGTCATCGTGACGAGACTCCGCGTCGGGCATACTTCATTGACCCATAGTTTTTTACTAAGAGGGGATCCACCTCCAGTGTGTGAGTTTTGTGATACTCCCCTTAGTGTGCATCACATTTTGGTGGAGTGTCGCAAACTAGCCCCTATCTGTCAGGCTCTTGATTTTAAAGGTGACTTTATTACGCGATAGTGCGGATGGAGTTATTTGTTTACTCCGTTTTATACGCCAGGCGGATCTTTTTAATGCCATTTGAGTCACTTTTATAAAGTGGCTCTTTTGGATATTATCTCATATTGAGATCTTTTTAACGGTTTTATTACAATTTAACATGTTGTTTTGTCTTTTTTACGTATTATCATTTTAACATGTTTTGTCTTTTTAACGTGTTATATTTTAATATGTTTGTTTTGTCTTTTTATTGGAGTGATACACTTGTGGTTTTTTTTTAGCAGGTGTATCACTTAATTTATACCAAGAGTCCATTTGAGCACTCCTATGGAGTGTCTCAGATGGTGAATGTTTTATCTCTTTCCCCTATGGGGATTTTACTATGCTTTTAATATATTTCAAGGCCCTAATGACCTAAATGTGTCGATGGGCCGTTAAACAATAATAATAATAATATTAAATTAGGGTCTCATTGCACATAGTCATCAAATAGCTTTTAATTATAATCTCTTTAATTACATTTTCCCCACAAACTTTTTTTTTAACATGCAAAACACTGCAGGTCAACAGATGCAAGTTTGATTGCTATTCCACATTAGAATTTTTAAACACATACATATTAAACTTAGCAACACTCACCATAAGAAGGACACACATGTTATGTACGGCAACTAAAACAAGATTCAAAGGACAGGCCTAACTTATCGACAAGTATGCATTATATGCTTTTAAAGCCTTCATCCACTAATACTAGACATATTCATTCAGATTAAAGTCAATAAAGTTGTTTTTCAAAAGTTAGTTATATATAATTGTTAAAAAATATTCTAATTTTGTAAGCAATTGTTATAATTTTTTGTAAACTATCATGAAACTTATGCTTATTTTGTAAATGGATGTTAATATTTTGTTTATTAAAAAGTAAATAGTAGGCCTACCCTTATCAATCCAAATAAATATGAACTTTATAGTTTTAATATCTCATATAGCCTACCTGTTGTATTTAGATACTCCAAAAGGGTAGTGCCAGCAACTCTTGAACCCGGAGACCTCATAGCATCAGTTACATCTGAGATGGAGATTTGGTGACGCTTGGCAGCTGCATTCTCCATTGCAACTGCATCTCCATCCCATTTGTAACCAAGATGGTAGTTTATATGGGGGGCTACCACCTCGACCTCGGGACACAATGGCTTGTGGGGTTTGTGCGGCCCTCCTCCAGTGGTCATCAGTTCCCATGTTTCTTGGCCTAGTTCTTTCTTCCTTCTCGACTTCACATTGTCCCAATGCTTACGCAGCTGAACCAGAGAGCGCTAAAATGATTCACAAAATAATATAAACACAGTTACAACGAAAGTCAACTTGGGGTGTCTGATTTCAAACAAGAAAATATTAATACTGGCTGTTGTAAGTTATCATATATATTAATGAAAAGTTCACACTGTACAGCTGGCTATACTAAAATATTGGTTCTAATAATCAGTGTAGCATTTTATGAAATGTTGCCTCTATAAACTTCAAGGAAATAATTTTCATCTGTGTTAATAATAATACTAGCTTTCGATTTATGAGGATGACTTTGCTAGGTTAGTTAGGATTATTTTAGTAATGATATAAGCCTAGGTTACTAAATTCTCTTTGTGTTTAGGCCTATTAAAAAACATACTAGGGCCTATGGAAGGTTTAATATATTAGTGGTCTGAAGTACTATAGCAGGCACATTAAGAACTACTTGTATCAAACACTCTTGACGTTAAAAGTGAAAGGTAGGTTAGTTCATTAGTAATATATAAATTCCACTCGTTCTTGGAATTGCAAAACTTTTTTTCAACTTAGGTTATGCAAAAATATATGCTAGAGAAAGTAAAAACTAATAAAAGCCACTCCAGTAGACAGTATAATAATAATTTTTGGTTAAATTAAAATTGATGTTATAACGGGTGAGGGCAGTTACTGCAGTTAGTGAGGTTTGATAGAAAATGTGCTCAAATGAACGCATTGTTTGAGATTTGTGTCACCATGAATAAGAAATACTTTAAATCATTTGATTTTACTTGTGTTTATTTCTAAAGATGATCCAATTACTAAAATAATATAAGTAATTAAATAAAGTATCCAAGTTAGAATAATGTACGATCAAAATGAACTTACCTTTTGGAAATTACCGGAAAAGTTAAAAATCCTATAAATTTCCTCCCACACTCTCTTCTTAAGTGCAATTGTCCCAACATCTGTTTTTCTTGATTCTACAATTGGAAACCTCCTGATTAGTTCCAATAAATATAATTTATCTTTCTCACTAAATACCAAGCTTTTTACTGATACCGCCATTTTAATAGATTCGCGGTCATATTTGAGCAGGTTTGCAAACATTACAAGCAAAATTGACACTTTAGAAGGTGGTGGTTGTAGAGAATTTTATTTCCCTTCGGGGTGTGGTATTTCTGTGTAATATTTCTTCATGTGACCTTGAGTGACTCAAGACAAATGTTCTAGCACGATGCAGCTGCCTTCCTCAGGAGTAGCCGACTCCGCCTCATCTCATAATCCAACATCGTTCTTGCATATGGGCCTTAGTCATGAGCTCTCCCAGCTCTGTTTTAATGTCTGAAATCTTCCTACAACATTATAACAAAATACTTAATGAACTCAATACCATTTTTGACGTTAAATTTTATTGTCGTTATTTCGATGATACCCTGGCACTGGGATTCTGGATATTTTATAGATGATTGTCTTTCAAAGCTATTGGAAGACAATCATCTCCTATCATAACGAATCTCGTATTCCGGTTCTAAACTTGAGAGACGATTATCTTCACAGAATCGATCCTTATAGCTATCATTAGGAAACGTGATTAAAGAGGGACCTGCGAAGCGAGGCTACGTCCACAGCCAATCACAACACTAGGATTTAATAGGAAGTTTAGTGGGAAATGCAAGACTTTTTAGACAAACTATGTTGTGATCAACATTGAAAAAAGGAGAGATGGCGTCTACAAGGTAATTTAATTAAATAAATAATTTTGATAATAACTTTCTCGGTTTATAAAAACCTATATTATATCCAAGCGCATTCTCTATTATAGATAGAATAAAATAAATGCAGACTAATATTCATATAAAACAGTGGTTTTTAAATGTACTCAAACTTATAACAATAAATAGTTTTAGAATGTGTTCTGAAAAATATTATAGCACTTTAAACCTTTGCTAAGAGAGAAGTGCTGTGCGTTATAATGTGTACATACATGTTTATTTGTATAGCAAAGTGGTTTGTGGGCCAAAGGCCTCTGCAGGACAGATTTCTGTTTTAATCGCCATATGATGGAGCATCGAGATTTAGCTGCCGGGCGCTAATGTGGAATGAGGGGCAGGGAGCTTTTGGCCACATGGTGGCTTGAATTTTGCACATTGCTTAACCAACTTGGGTCACATAAGAATGTAGTACAATGGCAGAAGGTGAGAAATCTCTAGAAACCAATTATTTTAATGACAATACTAATTTAATCCAAGGGTGGATCTAGGGACTGTTGTTGAAGGTATCGGTTTTAATAAGGCTCTCCCAAATGTAGAAGTAACAAGTTGTTGAAAAATCGGTAAAAACTACTAGCCAAAAGAAATTGTCAATTAAAATTATTAAAGATCAAAATAAGGAGGTATTATTAATAATAGGCCTACTTTAATGAATCATCATGTTGAAAATAGCAGTAACATTGACCTTACTTAAAACAAAACTGATTTGTTATTGTCATTATCAACCATACTACTTTTATCATGTAAATAGCAAAGTCATTATTTTAAAGTTATAAATATGACAGTGAAAGAAAGAAATTTTGTATATATATATAATTCCATTAATATTTGAACTCATGTATAATTTATCTTCAGGTCTGGACCGAACTCAAATATAAAGCAAGAAGTGGGGCAACATTGTTGAGGGCAGGCCGTTTAGCAACTGGGAATAAACCCAACAACGAGCCTGGCCTCAATGACAACGAAAAGAAGGTCATAATGATTATGGTCATAGAGACGGCTGGGGGCTACTGCGTTGCAGACAGCCTCCCAGAGGGTCAGGTGAGAACAATTATGAACTATTAGGAGATGCATTAAAAATTACTTTGGTTTGTTGTATTGGATGCAATCCCTTTATGGTATAAAGATTATTAAATTATTTCTGCAGTGTGTTCACAATATTTTTAATTAATCATGCTTCTAGATGGGTTATAAAAGAATTACAAATGAAAGTGATTGTTTCTTTTGTAGGAAGACTTGGAGAGGGCTATTGAAGGAACTGCTGTTCCTTCAGTTGAAGATGACCCTCCCCAAGTGTTTCTTGAGGAGTTGCTGCTGGTGGTGGAGCAGGACCCAGATGACCCAGTTTATGGTCAGGTTGAAACATGTGAGTTTTTTTTTATGATACCTGTAAAATAACTGGTTTAATTAATAAACAAAAAGTTCATTTAAACCCCATTGTAAAGTACTGCACTATAGGTAGGTTAGAGGCAGTCAAGTCATGATAATGAGTCAAAGCAAAATTGAATTTTCATCCATCTCCATCCACCCCTATCCAAGTGTTCAAATGTTAATACAGTTGGCCCCCTCTCGTATAGTTGGTTAAGTTCAGGAGTCCCACTGTAAGGTGGAACATCCCTTTTTTTTTTTTAAACTTGCAAATGCATATAAAATCCTAGTAAAATATTTACACAACAATATTTCAAGCATGCACGAGCTAGGCCTAAAAAAAGATACAAAAGTAAAATAAATAAAATCTAATCCATTAAAAAAAAAAGTTTTAATGCTTGGAGAGTTGTCAAGATAGAGACACACGATGTTTTAATAGGTAACATTGGGGTCCAAGATAAAATTAACCATATTAAAACAATATAGAATGTTCAACATATATTTTATTTATACAACACTAAGTTTCATTACATAAAACAATTATATAAAACTCTATTTCATTAGATTTTATTGACTCCAGTTATTCATTTTATTTGTTACAGTACCAGTAGTGAAGAATTTGCCAGCCCTATCAGCTTCACCTTCTTTAAAACGCAGACGTTCTGAAAAAGGGACCCCACAAAGAGGTAAAAACCTTACCAATCAAAGCTAAACAATCGTTTATGTTACCATCAGACAGAAGTAAACCTTAACGATCAAATCAAGGCTTTACACCACCAGTTCCCGAACTGCAGTCTTATATTGTAAATATTCAGTATTATATAGGTGGTAGGTACTCCAAATTACAGAAATTGTTGGGGTGGTATGCCATTCAAAAAGTTTGGGAACTGCTGCTTTGTACAGGACTTAACTTAAGGATAAAGGCAACCATGAAGATTCATCCCACATTACAACAACTATTGTAGGTGTTTCAAGATTATACCACTACCAGCACTATATAAAACACACAGTGCCTATAGAGATGCAAAAAAGGCCATGCATCTTCATAAATTTATTTTCTTTCTTTCTATAAGATCATCTCTGATGAGAATTTTGAGCATTTGACAAAAAATATTTTTCTGCATTTATGTGTACTCGTATTTCGTATTTATTTGCTGCAGCTCCCAAATTACAGCAACTACAGACCACAATCCAGGAGTCTCGTGAACAGTTTGCTGAGCTCCAAGCCGGGAAAACAGAGGTCCTAAGGGTATGTGTCTATAAGCATAAGGTGAACAAAAAGATATAGTTTATTATAATGTTTTGTTATGGTAAAGGATAGTTTTATGCAAGAGTGTTTTTGTAAACATTTTGGCTATTATAATCCCTGTTCAAAGTGTACCTTAAAACTGATTCCAGATGATGGCATAAAACATATCTGAGCAGACTTCCGCAATAAAGGGGCTAACTGTGGTGATGAATTCTATTAAGGAACTTGCTGAAAGACTTTGTTCAACAGTAGAGGATAAAAAAAAAATTGTAGATGCTCAAAATAAAAACTAAGATTTTGGGCCTTTTTTTCTTTATATTTAACTTCAATGACCTCCCTTTCAAGGCATTTAGGTTGTTTGCCACTATACAACGTTATAAAATTTCTAATCTTTTAGAATTAAATCAATATGCCTGTGCGAATCAAAGATTTTTGAATTTAATTCAAATGTTGGCTGGCTCAAACAAAATCTCATGCCTAAATAAATTTGAGTTGAATCACCAATATCAAACTATTTAATTTATTTAGTTAAATATGTTTAAAAAAATTTGTTCTGAAATGTTATTTAAAAAATAAATGATCAAACCAATTTATTTGAAGCTTACTACGATAGCATTTTTAATTGAGTTTGTATTGGATATCCTCTATTTACTCTTTACCATTAAATTGTTTTACAACTATGAATTATAGATTCTAAATATTAACCAAGCCTGTTGAATATGAATTGACAATATATATTGTAATGGTTTTGAAAAAATAACACCTTATGAAATAATAAACTAACTACCTAATTTTTGTTCTAAGTCTTAGTATGTATAGTATAGTAAAGTAAATCTTTCACTTTAAAATTGAAGTATGACTTTAATTATATTCAATATTTAAATAGTAAGTGTGTAACATTATTGTGCATTATGTTACAAGTAGGGCCCGCCACATGCTGCCATTAACGCATAACTCTCAGTAAATCATACTACCCGCTCTAATTATACCAACGCTAATAGGACCCCTACAATGGTAATCTTCTCTATTGTAGTTCATGTAGGTTAGTAAGACATAATAAAACAATGCTGAACAATATATTTTAACTACATAATCCAATTCGATATAATTAATTTGTTCATGTACTTACCAATTGAATCTGCTTACACTAGTAACCACCAAGACTGGCCTACACCTCATATCCAAAACTGACGAGTGGGTCTGAGAGCTACGATATGCCTACACGACGTAGTCCTCACACTTCAATTCAACTAACGTGTAATGGGCCGTCCGTCATTGAAGACGACTAGAGAGTAATTATTCACCTGCCCTCTGATGGTCGATATATAAAAGGACTCAGAGGGGGTTGTTACAAGTGCATCGTTTTAGTTAAGATTCACTACAAATTTATCATATATATTGTAACAGTTACAAATTTGAAAACTTTGGTTTAGTTTATTAACTTATAGTTATAAAATCAAAGGGTATTAAAAAATCAGAATTAATTCTCAATATGAATAAGGATCACAAAATATATTTCATATTGCAAGAAAATCAAACTATTTATGCACCGTTACAATGTATGTGCTATTCCTTGTTCAGTTTCTCACCCTACATATTCAACCTTGTTGTCGAGATCAATACAGCGTTACCTAGCATTGAAGAAGCTCTAAGACCTCATTCAGCCTTAGTAGCGATGTTAGACCATTTGTACGTTCCTCTGCATTTCTCAAAATGGGCTTGGAACCATCTATGGCTGCATTACTGTAGCTATGATCCAGGCAGTTAAGTCAAAACAGTGTCAGCTGGCTTTTTCTCAGGCGATGAAGTCCAGGTGGTATCAGATGGTATCTGCTCAAGCGATTAAGCCCAGACGGTGTCAGATGGTTTCTGCTCAAGTAATTAAGCCTAGGCCGTGTAAGAGGATTTAAGGAAGAACACTGCAGCTTATGTGAAATGTTGACAGATGATTGCTGCTCTAACTCTCCTCGCCTCTGCGAATCGACCCCTTTGTGGCACAATATCTATGGCATTTACAAGTTGAGGAGGAGGTACCTCATCTTCTTCTTCGATGACTGGAAGATTGTAATGCATGCGCATGTTGTGAAGAACAGCACACACATTCACAATCTTTCCAGCTTTTTGTGGGTTATACATGAGAACCCTTTGCTTGGACAAACACCTCCACACACTTTTTATAACTCCAACCCCCCTGCGGGACGGGGTTTAGAATAGTCCCGCAGTAACCCCTGCTTGTCGTAAGAGGCGACTAAAAGGGGAGGCTTCTGTGCAGGATGTACCTCGTGCAGGACAAACCTATCCTATATCTTTCCTTTCACGTCATTTTCTTCTTTCACTTTCCCCCCTTTCTTTTCTTCACTCTTCCCCCTTCGCTATATCTATCCTTACATTTTTCTTCCCTTCCCCCTGCCGTTCATCCTGCACGGAGGCCTTTGGCCTTTCCGTTGACGACCTTGGCTACTAACCCGGCTCTTCTCTGTTTATTATAGGATACCACTGCTTTGAGCTCCTGAATGAAAGTGCGCCGGTTGCAATACCTTAGTAGAAGGGCCTTAGGGATGACAATAACCGGGTACCCTACTTTGGGAAAAGATCGGTTGCGTTCATGAGGGCCCGGACGTAAAATTGGCACTTTCCTACACCCACTTGCTGCGATGACCTCTCTCTCGGCGATGCTCTATGCGAAGGTTGTCATGTCTAGCGTCGCATAGGGCCTCTCGTCGGGACAGTTAACAGGGCCATATGTGGTAGTACCAACTTGGGTCACCCTGGGTCTACGATCCGAGTATTGTGTAGGTTGTCCCCAATAATGGCATGGCCGACAACATTGTCGCCGCTGGCACCGTACTGCCAAACCCTGCTGGCAACTCACTGCCCGGCCCCTCGCAAGGTCGTAATATAGATAAGAGGCGGAAACGGGTAAGGCCGTCCAGCCCTTTAATTGAAAAAATCCAGGAAGTGGTGAGGCCCCAGCCCCGCTTCCTGGTAATGTCTCGAATGGATGATAATGAGAACCTCAGGCGTGTCAGCCCATTTGTCCTCGAAAGAGTGATAAGTGGAGCTGCCGAGTCTGGGGTTTCAATTAGAAAACTGCGCGATGGCACGATTATGATCCAGACTGAAAACGACCTTCAGACAAAGAAAATAATGGCAATAACTACAATACCGTTGAGCCCCTCGAATCATTTAAAGGTGAAGGTGGAGCCGCACAGGTTCCTCAATGTTTGCAAAGGAGTGGTCACTTGCTATGACCTCGACTGCGTAAGCATTGAGGACATCTGTGAGGAGCTTTCCCCTCAACATGTCACCGAAGTATATAGGATTACCATCAAAAGGAACGATGTAGTGAAGAATACTGACAGTTATATCCTAACATTTGCCACTCCTTCCTTACCAAAGGAGGTCCGAGCTGGCTTCCACGTGCTTAGGGTCCGGCCGTATGTCCCCAACCCTCGGCGCTGTTTTCAGTGCCAGGAATTTGGGCATACGAAGCTTCGATGCCGTGGTAAGCCAACCTGTGCAGATTGTGGACAGGAGGCTCACGAACAACCATGCGAGTCTCCTAAATTCTGCATTAATTGCAAGGGTCCTCATTCTGCCTGGTCTCGGTCCTGTCCGAATTGGAAAGTAGAAAAAAAAGTCCTGGAGATCCAAACAGAAAAGAAGATCCCTTATGCCCAGGCACGCAAAGAGTTTACTGCACTACAAGCTCCGGTATTTCAAAGCTCCTACAGCCAAATTGTTGGCCAAAATATAAACTGCCCTAACTGCCACTGCGCAGTTAATATTGTGAAGTCTCCTACACGACCTGTGCCACTCGTCTCTATTCGAGACTCAACAAAAAAACCAGCATCAACTATGGTGATGCAAAATATAAGACAAGTGGCGACACCTTCACAACAGTCGCCTCCACCACCTGTACCCCCGAACCCCCCTCGGGGAACACCCCCGAACCCTCCTCGGGGAACTCCTCCGAGCCCTCCTCGGGGAACTTCCCCGAGCCCTCCTCGGGGGATTCCCCCGAGCCCTCCTCGGGGAACTTCCCCGAGCCCTCCTCGGGGAAATAAATTGCATGCGGCCACTCTTGGGTCGCTAACTCTCGCCTCTGGGCCTCCAGAGGCCGGGATGAGTGGCGAGACGGGTGAGGCCGTAAAGGCGAGTCCCACTGGTGCCTTGCAGAAGGACCAGCGAGAGACCGCTGAAAAGAATAATAGTAAAAAAGCGTCGAAGGCCTTAACAAAGCCTTCGCGCAAGAATCCGACTACCCAGTCTCTCCAAAGTAAATCGAAGCCTCTCCTAAAGCGGGAGGTCCAGGAGAGATTGGGAAAGGCAAGAGGACCTAAAAAGGCCCTCAACCAATTTTTAATTTTAAGAGATAGTGTCATGGATTGCGAGGATAACTAAATTTTATACTAATAACTTATGTCGCTACTACAATGGAATTGTAGGGGTTTTTATGCTCGTGTAGAGGAAATTAAACTAATAATTTCTTCCCTGCATCCTTCCATATTGTGTTTGCAGGAGACCCACTTCCGCCCAACTGACAGCCCGATGCTCCGTGGGTACGATGTATATCGTACCGACAAGCCATTCTTCGATCGGGCTAGCGGAGGTGTGGCTATACTTGCACGTAGCAATATATATAATAAGTCTATAAATATTGTATCTGATCTCCAAGTGATTGCTGTGAGAGTCTCCCTTCCTATAGAAGTAACTGTATGCTGCATCTACCTCCCACCAGGTGAACGTGTTTCAAAGAGGAGCCTAGAGGCCCTCTTTAAACAACTTCCCGCCCCCTATATTATCTTGGGGGACTTTAACGCACACAACCTGGTGTGGGGGTCTAATTATACAGACGCCCGCGGGAGGATGGTAGAGGATATTCTTGTCTCGGGAAACCTGGTGTTAATGAACACCGGGACCCAGACACACTTTTCCACCTTTAATGGTGTATCCTCTGCCATCGACCTAACTATGTAGCCCCGGGATCGCTGCCCACTTCCTTTGGGAGGTCCACTCGGATCTATGTGGCAGCGATCACTTTCCTATTCTGCTTTCGCTAATTGAAGACCCTCCCGGTATAGCACGTGCACCACAATGGGTGCTTAAACGTGCTGACTGGGATAAATTTCGCGAGCTCGCCGTATTTGTACAACCCCTTTCTCCGGACGTCGATGTTAATATTGCCCATTTTACTTCGACGGTCATCATGGCGGCGAGGGAATCTATTCCTAAATCCTCGCCAAACCCGCGCCACCATCCTGTTCCCTGGTGGAACGAGGAGTGTAGATTGGCTATTTCTGACCGTCGAAGAGCATTACGTCTCTTCCATCGGCGTCCTACCTTGGATAATCTAGAATCATTCCGGATTATGCGTGCTCGAGCTCGCCGTATCATTCGTGAAAGCAGAAGAGAGTCTTGGAGACAGTTTATATCTACCCTTACAATTTCCACTCCCACAACTAAGGTTTGGGACAATATTCGTAAATTACGTAGTAGCAAAAATACCATCAATAACATACCTGCCCTCATGTCAACTGGTACGCTTGTCTCCTCCCCTGTGGAGGTCGCCAATGTATTGGGCTCTATGTTCACCGCCATATCTAGCACTGCAAGCTACTCAAATGAGTTTGCAGCGCATAAGCGGAACATAGAGCGCCATTCTATTGACTTTGGTCGGAGTCAGGGGGAGGATTACAACTCCCCCTTTACTTTAGATGAACTGACCTATGCCATGTCCCAGGCGGGTAGCACAGCTCCTGGCCCCGACGACATTAATTATGAAATGTTGCGCCAGTTACCCCCTGCTGGACGAGCATGTCTGTTGGACCTCTACAATAGTGTTTGGGAATCTCGTCAGTTCCCAACACTGTGGAGGCAAGCAACAATTATCCCTCTATATAAAAGTGGCAAGGAAAAATTAGAACCAACTAGTTATAGACCGATAGCCTTAACTAGTTGTGTATGCAAAATATTGGAAAAAATGATAAATAAACGATTAATATGGTATTTAGAATCCCGCAATCTACTATCAAATATTCAATGTGGTTTTCGCCGCAACCGATCTACGGTGGATCATCTCGTCCGTCTCGAGACGGCAGTTCGTGACGCCTTTCTCCATAAACAGCATCTTTTGGCAGTTTTCTTCGATCTGGAGAAAGCGTACGATACCACCTGGCGGTACGGCATTTTAAAAACCCTTTTTAACTGGGGGTTCCGTGGGAACCTCCCTGTTTTTATAGCTAATTTTATGTCAGATAGACACTTCCGGGTAAGGTTAAACAACACCTTATCCGATGATTTTATTCAAGAAAATGGGGTGCCCCAGGGCAGTATTTTAAGCTGTGCGTTGTTCGCCATTGCAATAAATGGCATTGTGGACAACGTACACCTTCCTGTCCGTTCATGCCTCTTTGTGGATGACTACGCAATTTATTGCAGTTCGTCAAGTCTCCACAGGGCTGAACGACAGATACAACTGAGTGTTAACAATCTTTGGTCGTGGGCATCGCGTAATGGCTTTCGCTTCTCTGCAGCCAAAACGACGGTCGTCCACTTCCATAGATTACGCGGAATACATCCAGCCCCCAATATTTTAATGAACAACGTTGTTTTACCTGTCTCCGAGACCGTAAGGTTCCTGGGACTTTTATTCGATTTTAAACTAACTTGGATCCCCCACATCAAAGACCTGAAAGCGAGGTGTATTAAGGCATTGAATTTGCTCAAAGTGGTTAGCGGCCGGTCCTGGGGTGCTGATAGGGAAACCTTGATGCGCCTGTATAGGGCCCTGGTCAGATCTAAACTAGATTATGGGAGCTTTGTTTATGGCTCAGCTAGACCCTCGGCGTTGAAGATGCTAGATAGTGTCCACCATGCTGGCATTCGACTGGCTACTGGTGCCTTTCGTACCAGTCCAGTCGTCAGCATCTGTGCCGACGCCGGTGAGCCGCCTCTTTCTTACCGGCGGTCCTATCTATTGGCATCTTACGTGTCGAAACTTCATTGCATGGCGCAGCATGTTGCCTATCGTCCTGTATTTCATCCCCCTAACCGTGTCTTGTATGAAACCAAATGGCGTAGTACAAGGCCGGTTGGGATCAGGATGCTATCGGTTTTCGACACGTGTGGGATAGTTTTGCCAAAGGCTATCCCCACATCCCCAGGTCGAGTTTCTCCCTGGAAGATACGCCTACCTCAATGCCATTTTGATCTTGCCAAGTTCCCTAAAGCGACCACCCCAAACTTTGTATATGAGAGGACCTTTAATGAGCTCCTCTCCACTCGCTTTCACGGATTCGAGCGCATCTACACTGACGGCTCTAAATCTGGAGCCTCCGTGGGATGTGCTTTTGTTGTGGAAGGATCCAATTTTAAATTTGGTTTACCTAAAGAAACCAGTGTTTTTACGGCTGAATTATATGCCATTTTTAAATCTTTGTGTTTTGTTTACCGAAGTAGTCACCGTTCTGTCCTCATCTGCACGGATTCCATGAGTGCTCTGTTGGCATTGTCCACTCTCTACTCCTGGAATCCCCTCGTGCAGATGATACATGAGCAAATTTTTAAAATTGATTCATTAATCACCCGGCTCGCCTTTTGCTGGATCCCTGGTCATGCTGGTCTTCCAGGAAATGAGCTGGCGGACCGGGCAGCCAAGGAGGCAGCACGCCTGCCTCCGGAGGCGAGTCTGGGTGTCATGTTTTTAGATCTAAAGGGTTATGTTCGGCGTGGAGTCTTACGCACCTGGCACGAGCAGTGGGTCTCGACCCCTGCTCAGAACAAGCTGCGGTCCATCAGGGACGGTGTGTCGCGATGGCCCTCTTCTATACGAAAGTCTAGAAGAGAGGAGGTCATCGTGACGAGACTCCGCGTCGGGCATACTTCATTGACCCATAGTTTTTTACTAAGAGGGGATCCACCTCCAGTGTGTGAGTTTTGTGATACTCCCCTTAGTGTGCATCACATTTTGGTGGAGTGTCGCAAACTAGCCCCTATCCGTCTGGCTCTTGATTTTAAAGGTGACTTACGTTTTTTATTACGCGATAGTGCGGATGGAGTTATTTGTTTACTCCGTTTTATACGCCAGGCGGATCTTTTTAATGCCATTTGAGTCACTTTTATAAAGTGGCTCTTTTGGATATTATCTCATATTGAGATCTTTTTAACGGTTTTATTACAATTTAACATGTTGTTTTGTCTTTTTAACGTATTATCATTTTAACATGTTTTGTCTTTTTAACGTGTTATATTTTAATATGTTTGTTTTGTCTTTTTATTGGAGTGATACACTTGTGGTTTTTTTTTAGCAGGTGTATCACTTAATTTATACCAAGAGTCCATTTTAGCACTCCTATGGAGTGTCTCAGATGGTGATTGTTTTATCCCTTTCCCCTATGGGGATTTTATTATGTTTTTAATATATTTCAAGGCCCTAATGACCTAGATGTTTCGATGGGCCGTTAAACAATAATAATAATAATAATATAACTCCAAAGCATCACTCTACCGGATTTCGAGCACTACAATGAGCCTCAGTGTACCTAAACTGTGGAGTCTCTGGCTGTGTGTGTATGATGGGTGTCATTAGCCATGGTTCTAATGGATACCCGGAGTCACCTGAAATGAAGTGAGAATTTACATTTGTATTAGTATAAAATAAAAGTGTTTTTTTAAATAGTGGGTAAATTTGTTCAAACTTATCTTTCTCATCCCTACCCTATTACAGTAATTAAATGTATTTAGTTAGTATGGGTATTTATTGGCTGTGAAAATAAAAAACATGACAAATAAACTTGTAGGCCTATATTCAGATGATAAACGACAAACATATTAATATTTCATATACTACAATGTAGAATTGTGCTCATAATACAACATTACAATACCAGTTTTAAAATAACTAGGTTGAACTGACACTTTATTGTTATTAGATTTCACACTCACAATTTGCTCGGCTATTATCTAGGAGAAGGTTTTATGTTATAAGTTAGGAACAAGTGTGGCTACTGTGTTTACTAAACACTAAAAATTAGTTGACAAAGCTTTTAATACATACTAAAATGCTTACAATTTAAAATTACATTATTATTTTACATAAAATATTACAAAAACTTACCAAGAAGCCAAGTGTACCTTTCTCCTCTGTTATGCCATATTTCCATCACTCGACGTGCTGGTGAAGATGACCAAATGAAGGTGTCATGCCTGGAACCTCCCCACCTTGGATTTACATTGAAAATGTGAAGGTCTGGGTCACAAATCTGTGAAAATAAAAATTACTTTCATAAATAAACAAACTTGTTGCGACTCCTGTTTTCTCAGTTTGCTTGTCCCCAGAATTTACAGTACACGTTGGTTATGCACAAACATTGGCTCCTGATGCAAGAACTTTACCCCAAGAAAACTGAGGTCGACATTAAAAAAAAATACTTCAATAATATTGTAACCAACATTTTAAATTAGTCCAGAAATATTGTATTTAATTGCTATTCATCATTCATTTGAAGTTTTTTTATGATACCCAATTTAATAGATAAAATATTAATTTAAAATTAATCTCAAAAGTTCCCTACTAAGACACCATCTCCTTACTACTCTTAATCACAAGTAATGGTTAGAATATTTGGTGATTTCGAAAACTTACCACTGAACATTTAGTGAATGATATCCGTGATGATTCATGGCCCCTTCCTCATGAAGTTGAGGTCCCAGAATCTAAATGTGGCTGCAATCAATTGCACCTATGGCACCAAAAAATTGTTGTCTGGCATCTCGAAATTTTTTTCTTGCTTCTTGCCGCTCCACAGCTGTCATTGGGAATTTCACCCATTGGCGTAGAAGCACAATGTTAATAGCTTCTGTGACAGCAGTGATAGCACTAGACACTGAGGTTTGGCTTAAATAAAAGCAAGACTCCAATTTTGGCCTATTGCGCGCTGATAGCAGCCAACAGAATAAAATCTTACTGCAGCAAGAACCTTAACAAACAAATTAACACAGCATTAATGAATACTAAAATAAAACTACTATTTGCAAGAAGGTACAGGTAAGGTGGATAGAAACACATTAAAGGGAATGAACACAATATGGATTTTGCAATGAAAAGAAGAACACAGTTCGCATTATAAAAGCCATATTGTGTCCATTCCCTTTTATATGTTTCTATCCACCTTTCCTGTAACTTCTTCCAAATATAATAATAAAATACCGCGAAAAGAAGTTTTCCTTAAAGAGATAAAATAAAGCTAATATATTTATTTTGTACTAATTTATATTTATCTCACTCTTCTAAAAAAATATTATTTGTATATTTTAATATTATTTAAAAGAAAAGTTAATATGAGTTGACTAAACTTATGGTAATAAAAACAAAATGTTTCTATTCACATAAGGTTAGGATATAGGTTTGAAAATTTACAAAAATAATGTAAAAATGATTCTATTTTTTTTAGTGTGTGCCCTCCGCCAAAATAAAAATAAAAATCCTTGAGCGATTTTAAATTTAGATTTAGTGTAATTGCTCCCACCCAAATAAGTAACAAAAAATATGACAAACCTGTACTTCAACAGAAATGCCATTAGAGCGTTCTTTTAGCAAGCGGTGTCTCAAGGCTTCAATCAGATCTCTTGCCATGTCATGGGAGATACGAAATAAATTTGTAAACTGCTCCTCATGCATATATCAAAGGGGTCTGAGGCATCCCTTAATCTTCTTCGTTGCATTCTTAATCGGTCATGCAACAACATATCTTCATCGACAGCCAAGATCCAACCCAAGTACCCTCCAGCCATTATTGCAGCTATAAAAAATGAACACACAGTGAGCTATTAATTGAAAACACACAAATAAATTGATCAATAGTTAAAACACAGATGTTAAAAAAAGTGTTTACTTTAATAGGACATTGTAAGTATAAAGAGCTTTCTGTCATCTTTGCGTACTATCCCCCTTTGCTAGTTGTAGCAGAATATAATGTAGGCCTAGGATATGGTTTTAACATAGGCTATAGGTTTTAAATACAAATATACAGTATGCACAATCTTTAATAATAATAGTTATAATAATAGATTACCTTAAATAGTATAGATGTGGGCACTATGTATCATATTTTATAAAAAGTTAGATACCTTTTAAACACTTTTCATTTGCCAAACTTGCTTACATTATTCATACCTTAAAAAGAGTGCCAAATATTTGGGGTTTTAACTTAACATTATTGTATAAAAACATGATTTATTAAACGTAGTATAAATATTTGAAACAGAACGTTCCTGTCTAATTTCTTAGCTTAAAACATAATTGAATTATATTTGGTTGATCTTATAGATGTTATTACTAGTTATTTTAGGTTTGGATTAATTTTTTTCGTCATTTAATGCATATTGTGGCAGAAAGATTATGATTATTTAGAGGCCCGTCGACACAATGAGGTCATTAGGGCTTTAACATAGTATAAACAATAAAATAACCTTGAGAGAAAATAGTGTTATTAAACTCTTTATGAAAAGGTTAGAACACATGTAAAACACAATATAAAATGAATAAATCTCAATGTGAGAAAATAAACTATTTGAAAACTCCATAGGAGTGTTCAAATGGTCTCACTGTACAAATATAGTGAAACACCTGTTAAAAAGAACACAGGTGTATCACTCCAATAAAACGACAAAACATTCATATTAAAACAATATGCGAGTTAAAGAGACAAAACAAACATTTTAAAATATACTAAAATGTTAAAAAGGTCTCAATATGAGATAAAATCCAGATGAGTCACTTTATGAAAGTGACTCAAATGGCATTAAAAAGATCCGTCTGGCGTATAAAACGGAGTAAACAAATAACTCCATCCGCACTATTGCGTAATAAAAAACCTAAGACACCTTTAAAATCAAGAGCCAGACAGATAGGGGCTAGTTTGCGACACTCCACCAAAATGTGATACACACTAAGGGGAGCATCACAAAACTCACACACTGGAGGTGGATCCCCTCTCAGTAAAAAACTATGGGTCAATGAAGTATGCCCGACGCGGAGTATTGTCACGATGACCTCCTCTCTTCTAGACTTTTGTATAGAAGAGGGCCATCGCGACACACCATCCCTGATGGACCGCAGTTTGTTCTGAACAGGGGTCGAGTGAGACCCAATGCTTGTGCCATGTGCGTAAGACCCCACGCCAAACATAGCCCTTTAGATCTAAAAACATGACACCCAGACTCACCTCCGGGGCAGGCGTGCTGCCTCTTTGGCCGCCAGTTCATTTCCTGAAAGACCGGCGTGACCAGGAATCCAGCAAAGGGCGAGCCGAGTGTTCAATGAATCATTTTAAAAATTTGTCATGTATCATCTGCCCGATGGGACAATGCCAACAGAGCACTCATGGAATCCGTGCATGTATTTCATGTGGCACGCTCTAGTGAATGGCCGGACTACTATTACTTTATTTTTTATAAAACTGGATATTTCAATTAATAACAACAAAGTACGTTGATGTGTCTATAGTAACAAGCATTTTCGAAAGTTTACTTCTTAATCTCTTAGTAATTAAGGCACCCCCAGCTTCAAGTCCAAATTCTTTAGTTTTAGTATGTACTGTAATTTAAATATTCAATATGATTAAGTTATAAAACCCGGCAACTCGCGTTTGATTAACATTTACCCCGGTTAGTGAGTATTTCGAAAGTTCTAAGGGACGTGGGGTTGAACCCCCATTTGTTTTTAATTTTTTCAAATTGCTTAAACATTTTTTTAAATCTATGGAGTATAGGAATATGGATGTAATAGGGGTTTATTAAAAAATATATATATATATATATTTCATAAAGTACAAAATAATTCAAAATTTAGAAAAATTTGGAATTCCAATGTTTGATAACTACAAAAATTGAATTTTGGGCTACCATTTGTGAGCCAAGACATTGGACTATACAATTAACAATATTTGTTTTCATTTTATTTCCATAATTAGAAAAAATAACGCGCTATCAACTCAAGCATTCCTTGCAAACCATTTCTAAATTAAGCTGTGTACAATCAAGGTTGTATTTTTAAAACCATGGGACAGGTTTGTTGTACTATTATTATTATTAGCACCGCGTCTTACTACCCATTCGGGTTGTACGCACTTACGCTAATGTGTAATGGTAGGGTGATTATGAGATGAAATGAAGGATCTACAGTTTAAGGTGGAATCCGAACCACGGTAGAGACCTGGCATTCCCCACATTCACAAGATATCTTGTCAGAGGTGAAGGAAGGGTTTGGTAATCAGATAAATCTGTGCCGGGACCGAGGATTGAACTCCGGCCGCCAGCACAGAAGTCTGACACCTTACCCCTAGACCACCAGGTCACCACTGTTGTACTATCAAAATATTAACAATTTAAAAAATTGGCCTTTCAATTATTATCCGGAATTTTTTTTGAACGGCCGTTCTTAGTATCCTGTCAGGTGGGGGCTACTTATAAAAAATACGTTTAATATAACTTTAACAATAATGAGGATGTGTATTCTAATAGGAAAGTGGAGAAATATATATTATATATTTTATTACGCGACAGCGCTGAAGGAGTTATTTGTTTACTCCATTTTATACGCCAGGCGAATCTTTTTAGTGCCATTTGAGTCACTTTTATAAAGTGGCTCATCTGGATTTTATCTCATATTGAGACCTTTTTAACATTTTAGTATACTTTAATGTGTTTGTTTTGTCGTTTTATCCATTTTAATAAACTTTAATAAAATAATAATTTTAACATGTTAGTTTTGTCTTTTTAACTAATATATTGTTTTAATATGTTTGTTTTGTTTTTTATTAGAGTGATACACCTGGGTTTTTTTTTAGGTGTTTCACTCAATTGTACTTTCAGCCCATTTGAGCACTCCTATGGAGTGTCTCATGTGGTGAATGATAATAAAATCCCCATAGGGGAGAGATATAATGTTTTAAATATATTTCAAGGCCCTAATGACCTCGATGTGTCGATGGGCCTTTAAACCACAATAATAATAATAACACAGTCAATTTCCTCAATAGGCTAGTCGGTAGTTAACAAGAATAATTAATATTAGAGTAATTGCATTTGTCGAAGTAATTTTTTTTTTTACAAACAGGTTATTACGTTGTCTGTTAGCGGCTTCTATTTTGAAACAGTTACGGTATCAGGATACCTCACATGTATTAGCCATCGTCTGGTGGTGATCCATTGCTATTTTAAGTACCATCCATCATTTTGTAGTAATGCTAGTGGTGTAATGCCATTAGTACTAAATTTTCTTCAAAAAAAGCTTTTTTACACTAGCAGTCAAGTCTTATCTTTTCTTAAATTTTTTCGACAATGCCAAAACCAAAACCTCGCTTCTTTTTTCCCCTCTCCCCACCATCAATGCTGGAGTCAATTTCTTTCCTCTTAGCATAGTGCGGCCTTATGGGTGCTTCCATCGACAAAATGCAATTAACTAGAATTAATTTAAAGTAGTATGAAACAAAATAAATAATCACCTAAGAATAAATTAAAGCTAAATAAAAATATAAATTGACAGAATTAAAATTCTTACACTCTACATATTATTATTATTATTATTAGCACCGCGTCTTAATACACTTTCAGGTTATACGCACTTACGCTAATGTGTAATGGTAGGGTGATTGCGAGATGAAATGGAGGACCTACAGTTTAACGTGGAATCCAAACCACGGTGGAGGCCTGGCATTCCTCAGATTCACAAGTTGTGATTAATACACGTCTTGTCAGAGGTGAAGGAAGGGTTTGGCAATCATATAAATATGTGCCTGGACCAGGGATTGAACCCCGGGCGCCTGCACAGAAGTCGGACACCTTAACCCTTGGACCCCCAGGTCACCATTTTACTTATCTAACATGTACCCGTATTGTAAATATTTTAACGAACACATTAAATCTCTTCAAAAACTGAAAATACAAATTAACTCTAAATAAATAAAACAAACTACAGCTTTTTTTTAAAACAGAAATATCACATATTGAAACGAGTTTTTTTCTCTCCAAAATATTAGTTACTATAGTACTAAAAACAGTTTTGTGAGGAATTATTTTGCGATAAATCCTAATGATAACTCAAAAACTGTGTGCTCATTTTGTACCAAAAAAAATTAAGTTATATAACAAGGTATCTCACTTTTGATTAAAAAATTAAATATCAGACAACTGAAATACAGATAATGTTAAACTTAGCCTGGCCATAAATAAATCCTTGCTTCCCCTTCATCAACAAAGCCAACCAAAAGAGCGTTACATTAAACCCTCCATGTCCACTAATGCTTGGTTTAATTATTATATGAGGGTGACCGATGGTCTAGGGGTAAGGTGTCAGACTTATGTGCTGGCGTCCGGGGTTCAATCATCACCCCTTTGGGGCAGTAAATGTTTTTTCCTTCTTTACTTAGGTCAAATCTGAGGAGACTTCTGCGTTATTGAAAAGGTTAAAAAATCACCCGAGACGGTGGGTAGGTCAAGATAGAAGGAAAGATCATATATTTTACGCCCACATGTTTGTGGGCTTTGTGAACCAAAAAACTCTCACTTCTGTCAGAAGACTCCTAGGGGTCACAGAAGTCTTTATCACAAGGCCATCATCTGAGTTGTGGGAAATTCTGACTAACAATAACCTGATCCCCCAGGGTGGGCAAGTCTATCATGGGGAGGAAAGCGATCTAATCTGTATAAAACGCCCAATTTCGACAAAATCGAATATGGCGAAATTGGAGTTGAAAATGGCAACATCGTAATCAGCAACGGTCTGTTGAGGAGTTACCAGGAGTTAGAAGGATGTGACATAATTTTTTGTCGGGAATTTTAGGAAATGATCAGGGAAAAGGTCAAGTTGAGTAGACACCATGGACTCATCACACTATCCAAGTGTACTCTCACTCCTCTCTCGAGTGACTCATCTCACCATCCAAGTGTACTCTTACTTCTCTTTTGAGTGACTCATCACATATGTTTAAAATGTTCTACACACCATAGGACGTGATTAGAAATCACCCATTGCTAAAATCCAATAATTTTTTCTGGAGTAAAAGTTTTTATTCTATATACCTGTATTTATGTGAGAATGAGTGGCTGGGAAAAACACCCTTAGCACCCAGCTGAAATTGAACTTCTATCTTGCCCCTGGTAAGCCAGACGAGACAATGTGGACACCTTAGATACCTCTCCCACCAATCCTGGTCTTTAAACTCCTCAGACCCTATGTAACCCGTGGGTTACAGCTTTTAAAAGTCCCTCCAGAAAACAAACGAAATTCCCTTGAGAGTTCTTGCAGTTCGAATCACGCCTCCTAGGTGTCTTTAGTAGTACCACTGTGAAGACAGAGTGCTTAGACTTCAAAACACACTAGTTGATCATCATTATGATGAAGATGGTAGACCCTTTTTCTATCTTAATTTTACGCTCTCGTGAAAGTGAGTAATTTTTTATATTAAAGTAGTCTTTTGAGTTATGAAAAAAAATGCTATTCACAAACTTTTAAGATAAAAAGCCTAAAGATAGGTGTAGAAAGTAATGAAAAACTTGGTAATGTTATAATTTTCCCAATACAATAAGGTGTCTTATTTTGACTAAAAGAAAATTTATTTCTTCATTTGTTTAGCTAGTATAAGAGTAATATTTTTTTAGAAAATTAACAAATCAAAATTTACATCAAATACAAGTAATTAAAACCTAATAGGAAACATTTTACTATAGGAACCAACAGTGGAAATGAAGTTAATAGCACCCGTACCTCATCTGAAGCATTGGCTTTCTACAGATGGAGAGCTGGAGGTGTGGTCATTCCACTGGACACTATAAGCGACATGCTTCTATGTGCCTTTGTAGAAAAACAAGCAGAGGAGTTGGAAGCATGTTTATTTGATCCAAAACCAACAACCGAGCTAGATAATGCTTTCTTCATGATTATTATTTTCTTGATAACCAATGCTTGCCTTTCATGAATTAATTAGGCATTTTAGTTGCATACATTCCCAGTTGTTTTTTTCCTGCGCATCATTTTGTAGCCAAGGATGTTCTTTATTTCCAACTTATCATCACAGACAAAATTTAAAGCTTGTAATGATACAATTAAAAAAATAAACGCATGATTTATGGGCACTAAACTATTTGAACTAAGTGTAGGTTTGGAAATTCACAGGAATTAACTCCCCGTTTGTTTGTAAATTTGACAGTGAGGTAAATGTTCAATCCTAAACACATCATGCTGAGATAGTATTTGTCATTGGTTATTCATTGTTTCCTCTTACACTTTTAAAACCTTGTTTGTTTGAAATGGTGCACACAAAGGGTGAAATTCTTTAATTTTTATCTATATCATATAATGATAATTTTTATATTTTTTAGGATCCATACACACAACAACACAATCACATTTCCAATGATGACAAAATTAATATTGTAAAATTATTCTATGTCATTTTTTAAAAATAAAGAAAACACACCTAATTCATTCGATAGCGTTCAGCCATGTAGTTAAAATTTGGGGGAATGCTTCCATTTGATTTATTGTGTAGATGACCCGTACGCTTCAACCGTTTACAAGTAAAACCATTTCCTTTTTAACATAACAAGCCTAGTTCTTTTAAATTACTAAGTACGGTTTTATTAAAAATACTTTGTCCATCTTATAATGAAACAGCCTAAGTAGATTTTCACCCATTTCGATAACTTGGAAAAGTTGTTTCAATAATTGCATCAAGAAATATTTTGGCACATGATATTTGTTTCATCAACAATATTTTGTTTATAACTTACTTTCTCAACCAAGCTTAACCTAGCCTTTGTGTGAATAAATAAAATGTCTGATTAACTACTGTTTATAGATTTTTCTATCAGAGGGAATTGAAGGATCAAGATAGCCTAATAGGCCTAAAATAAGAATCTCTATGACCCTGCTTCAAAATAGGTTTTTTTTAATATGCATACAGTGTACCACCCTCCTTATCCTCTAATAGATAAGGGCAGGCGCACATTACACAAAAGCAAAATAAACATATAAACAATAACAAATGATAAATTGCAGAGGAGCTGATAGGACTGCATAAAAGTGAATAGGCCTTTCTCTTTGGCTTATACAACAATTGTGCTTCCATGAACTCTCCTTAACTATCATCCGCCATGTTGGTACTATGAGCAATGGGGAGGAGGTCGAGAATCTTATGTTTAAAGATGTAACTCATTTACCTAGAATTAGTAAATTAAAAGGTTGCATTGAGTATAAGAATGTTTATTATAAAAGATAACAATTGATATATGCAAATGTAAGTAACAACAATGAATAAATAGATATTTTTAAATATATATATGTAGAAGATTGGGTTATGCCCATAAAAATACAGTTGTCATAACGACATAGGTTATGCCCATGATAATACAGTTGTCATAACAAAGGTTATATACGACCTAAAGATTATTACCAAGTTAAATCCATGGCCCCTTAGGGTCTCTGCGGCAATCCGCAATACAATGAATACAACATCTAGCCACCACAGGCCAACCGCCCGCATAACAATAGCGCAGTTGTATTAAACTAACTTGAAAATATTATTGGTAATCAAAGTTTACCACAATACAAAGAGAGATCCTCCAAGATTAAATAAATATACAATAAATACCAAAAACTACATAGCCGTACGGGCTATAACAATTCCCACATTAGGTAGGCAACACGCCTTACGTAGATTTAGAGTGACATTACAAAAGGTAAAGTTCACCATAAATGACAATTATTTGTAGATCCAGAAGGGCAAAAAAGGGATTCTACAAATATTACCTACATTAATAGTTAGAATATTTTATGCCATGCCGGGCATACCTTTCCTCGTGATCTAACATATTTACAAAAGACAATATATAATGGTAATCCAAAAATAAATAATACTAGTCCCAAAGTTAATTTTGAAGCGTACCGGTCGAAATAGAATTTGTACCCAGCATAGATTTCATTTAAATGAATAATACAAGTTCGAAAGATAATTTTGATGTGTACAGGCCGAAATAGAATTTATACCTTAGAATCATCCTGTCCTAACGTGATTGTCGTATGACACAGTTGAATCAAGAAGTGAGTTTACACCACAAACAGAACCCGTATATAAGCCGTTATTCTCTGAGGGGAGGGGAACATAGGGGAAACAAAAGAACATCAAAGAACAATCACACGGAACAGAGGGAAGGGGTCGTAAGTTACCAAAGGAAACAACTAGATCATTGGAGGGGCGCATAGAACATCACGTGTCTATCACAAGGTTATTCCCATGATGCAACGGGTGACCTCACGCTCAATTTGCCACACCTTTCACTCGTTTAGTCTGTTTTCACACTCGGTGCAGAAAAAGTGCTCGCGAACAGGAATGTTGATTAACGAGAGTCGAGACACACTAGCCGAGAAACGGGGCACTTCTTGGTGAGTACAATGTTGTTTATTCTAGGTGTTGTTGAAATAGTGTCCATTCGCTAGTATATCTTTCATGCTTGTAACGTTGATGTCAAATCAACGTTACAACAGTATTTTAGTAGGCCTAAATAATGTATTTAAGCATCCTGTAATTTAATGAAAAATATTTTGTTGATGCTTAAAAGGTTTTAGGTTTTTTTTGCTTGTTTGTTTGGGATAGTTTATAATATAATAAAAATATTAGGCCTAACTAGTCCATTGTGTACTAAAATATTTCTCGTAACATTCATTTGAATATCAAATTCTATTTATTCTTCTGTGAATATGGTGAGTTTCTTAAAAAAAAAATTTAAACAATATATATAATTATTCTACGATACAAAGTTTGTCATCATTGGATTTTTTTATATAGATGGTTAAGAATATAAAATTTATCCCTATATGACATAAAAAAAAGTAAATAATCTCTCCCTCAGCGCACTGTTCCCAAAATGTTTGATAAATCAATTAGATTTTTTTTAAACATTCAGGAAAAACCACCATCAGTTCACCCAAACAAGATTTGAACCTCGATTTCACTGTCCTTGGCAGTCCAGCTCAACATGACACCAACATGTTAGCTGACTACGCCACCGAGGCGGGTTAAGATATAATACCCTAGTAAACTATAAGTTAGGCCTATTTGTAATCTTCATTTAATTTCAGACTTGGTTGGACCTCAACGTAGAGGCAAAGAAAAAGGCGGGGATTATAAACAATGCTACTTTGGAGGAGGTCCACCCCCTGATGAAAATTTAACAGAGATACAGAAAAGAATTGTGGGGCTATTTGGTCAGGTAGCGATTGAAGGAATCGAGTCAGCACTAGAAGTCGGTGTAAGTTTTTAGTTCAAAAGATTTCACTTATGCGAATATATTAAAATAAATATTAATTTGATTTAGAGAGAAAGGAACTATATTTTAGGCAGTAATACAAGTTACTATCATAAGTCAAGAAGTAACTTTTGATAAATATCGTCAATACTGTAAACAATATCCCGTCCTAATTTGTGTGTTCATGAAGGTGGCGGGACATTACAATTCGTTTACCTATGTTGCATCCCCTGATGGCAGCTTGAAATAACTAATTAAATCCATCCTCTATATAAACCTCTATAGTTTTGCAACTTCTATTTGTTTGTTTGGTTTACCATGGCAACCGTTGTTAGAAGAGATAAGGGGGAAGGACTCGAATAAAAAAGAGAGGTGATGCATTGGTTTTGAGACATGAAATAAATGTGAGTGTAAATACAAAGTCGGTGACCTGGTGGTCTAGGGGTAAGGTGTCAGACTTCTGTGCTGGCGGCCGAGGTTCAATCCTCGGTCCCGGCACAGATTTATCTGATTTCCAAACCCTTCCTACACCTCTGACAAGACATCTTGTGAATGTGTGGAATGCCAGGCCGTCACCGTAGTTCGGATTCCACGTTAAACTGTAGGTCCTTCATTTCATCTCACACTCACCCTGCCATTAGACATTAGCGTAAGTGCGTATAACCCGAACGGGTAATAAGACGCGGTGATAATAATAATAAATACAAAGGATTGAATTTGAGGTATGAAGTTTTTTCCGTTCCATCAGCGAGCGCCGGTAGGAGTCGAGGACTGGACCTCATTTTTCTCTCAAACGGGGAAGATTCGTGAGATGAATGAGCGGCTTGGTTCATTTTAAAAATCTAGAAGTTTGAGTGTTGCAGCCATGGTCAGAGAATGGTATGCAACTTGTGTTTGGCATCATCACCTTAAGTACTACAGGAAAACGCGTGAGATGTTTTATTATTATTATTGAAAGTTCAGGACCACTAATTCGCAGTTACCACCAATTAATATATGTTATTTATTTAAAGGCTCTTATGCCGCAATGTTTCACGGTTTATATTTATAAATTATTCTGGTACCGGATAGGTATGACTTTCTTTTAAAATTACAACTGCCACAATTAAAAAAAATACACACACACACACATATATATATATATATATAATTACACACACTCTTTGAGTATTAGATATTTAAAATTTCACTATACTTACCATATGACTTTTTTCTTTTTCTTTACTTCTATTTTTGTTACATTTATGTTCCACCCTTCTGGTGAAATTGTTGGTCCCTTTACAAGCTCATAATAAGAGTCATTTAATTTGTGAGTATCACTCAGCTCACTGGCGCCCACCCTTTTATTTCACTAGTATTTAGAACTTCGCGACGAACTACAGGATTACCGTGGATACACATCAGAGGGTAAGTTTACCTGGTAATTATGTCTATCACTACTGGGCCACATTAAAGCCACAAAAATATCCTTCCTCTCTACATCACCACAGATACCTCGAGAGGTTAGAGTCTCCGTTTTTTTTAATGTGCTCTACCGACTGAGTTGTTCTTTAAGATAACGTGGGAGCGAGGTTACTACTACTCCCCCTTATAAAGTTACAATACCTATAAAATAATACTTGTGATGTATTAAAATGTTATCACTGTTTACTGCAAAAAGATATTTTCATTTAATAAAAATTTCTTCTTACCAAGGGACAATTTACATCAGTTTGATATTAGAAGACCAGACTTTACCACTTGATAATTAGTATATATATATATATTTTTTATAAACAATAACTGGGACATACTTGTAATTTGGATTTTTTTTATAAGCAAAACATAGAACATTTATTTTATCAAAGATAATAAAACCTATGTTAAATTACATTTTACCTAATTTTCTATAAATACAACAGTAAAAATATAGGACATTTAGGAATAAACTAATCAAGAACACTAAACTATGAGGAATCTTATTTTAAACAAATTAAATTGGGGCTAGGCCTATATTAGATTTTTTGAACATTAAATGCTCTTTATGATGTGAGTGTGCAGGATTTTGTTTGAGATTCTAGTACACTATTATATGTATTATTCGCATAACCTAACATTTATTTTTTAATTTTACTTTACAGTTTGCCATTTCTTGAACACTATTCAAAGAGTCGGCTACCCCACCAAATGTTGACCCATTTGCGTTAGGACTCATATTTGAGGATGAGGTCAAAGCAGAATTGGTGGTGGAGGCAACTGAGTGTGTGTTCCGATTCCAAAAAGAAAGTACAGTAATAAAGGTAGTAATAATTATTTACACTAAGAGCTCTGATAAATTGAAAAGCAAGTACTTGAAAGACCTTTAAACGAATGTTAATATTTTCCTTCCACTAATCTTGGATGAACTCTAATTATATTTCTAAAAGTCTTATTGTACAGTTTAGTCTGCTTTGGCTTAAGTGTTTCTTGTGTGCCCTCGTATTTAGGTTAAAAAAAATTGCCTTAAGACTTTCTTAGATGCTGTAGTTTTTCACCTCAGAACTTTAGATACTAAATAATCGTTATGTTTCAACAGGTAGTCATTCTTCGGCAAAAGAGCTCGTCTATCAAAACTTCAACAGGTGGAGGCCTTAGTTGAAGTTGAAGACAAGAAGACCGTAGCTCTGAATAAGATTTGTTCATTGTTTTTATTATTTTAATATTTAGTAAATGTATTTGCCTTCTTCATAGGATGGAAAAAAAAAAAAAGTATTTTCACTCTAATAGTGTCATTAATTGTACCAAAAATTTAAGCAATTAACAGGTAATAAGCTATTATTACTCATTCTGGATTTTTTTTTCAGTTTCTCTTAGTTGTCAGTACTTTCACCTAGATCTAGGAATTGTACATATTGCGAATCGTAATATTAAGATCAATTATCAATGCTTTCGATATCAGTAGTAACAGAGTTTTACATTCCTAATTTTCTGTTAAATCTTTATTAAGTAATTCTTGTTCTATACATTCAGCAACTTAGTCCTCATAAAGCTTATTAAATGTTTTGTTTATCGATGTAACTACTCTTCGTACTATATAAATGTTTTAGAATATTTTTTCTAGTGAATCTGCTTATCTTGAATACAATAATTTTTTATGACGTTTATTTTATCTCCTTATTCTTGACATGAGGTAACTTTAGCAAACACCTGACCAGTGGTGACAAATTTGGTGGGGGATAAAGGGTAGAGAAGGGGGAGGATCAAGATGCAAGGCACCCTATAAATACTTTTTCTATGGATTTATTTCACTATACCCAAAATATTAAGAAACACAAATTAACATGTTGATTGTTCAGATTTACACATGTACATAAATAGTATATTACATTTGGTCTACTGAAAATTGAATGTCAATCAATAAAACTAAATATATAGCTTACACTAGCAAAAACCACCCTTATATTAAATTATGATTATAATCTTGGAAAACTTAAATTGCAGTTTCAAATCATCTACACATTTCACCAAAGTTAGGTGATACCACACTATTTACTATAAGAGAAAAAAAAAACAAAAAGGGTTTATGTATAACAAAGCAATTTATCTGCCAATATAAATAATGTTTATTAGCCAAGAAAGGTATTAAGATATAAAACAATGTAAAGAGGTTTTCCCTAAAGAGATAATAATACACAATATAGTTAAGTACAAAAAACCTTGTAAAAGCATTTCCTTTCTTAATTATGAAATTGGTGATATAATAATATGTTAACTTTAGTGAGATGAAAATTCTAAAGCCCGCAAGTATATTTAAAATAATTTACAAATCAAAGAACTAAATAAGAAGTCAACTAAATATAATGCATGCTATACACAACCCTAAAATTAACAACCCTTTCAAGTCTGTGGCCAAGTCAGTTTAGTAAAATGCCTTCATCTTCCTCATCCTGCCACTATTCTTCCCCCTCAAATTTATTTCATTCTTTCACTCAGATACTTTGCTATTTGCTCCTCCCGCCTATTTCTTGGCTTCTCTTGCATGTTTATCCCTAAATATTTAATTTATTTTTGAAAATATGGTGACCTGGTGGTCTAGTGGTAGGGTGTCAGACTTCTGTGCTGGCGGCCGGGGTTCAATCCCCGGTCCCGGCACAGATTTATCTGATTACCAAACCCTTCCTTCACCTCTGACAAGACATCTTGTGAATGTGGGGAATACCAGGCCTCCACCGTGGTTCGGATTCCACGTTAAACTGTAGGTCCTTCATTTCATCTCACAATCACCCTACCATTACACATTAGCGTAAGTGCGTATAACCCGAATGGGTAGTAAGACGCGGTGATAATAATAATAATAATAATAATAATAATTTTTGAAAATAAAATCTTTTAAAAATTTTCAAATTTATTTTTGCAACTAACCTATGAAAATGGAACAGTGTTCTAATACTATATACAAATATTAGGCTTTACACATACAGACATGTTTGGAACGAGGCGTATCCAGAGCACGAAAAAGTGTTCATATAAATAAAACAAAGTGAGAAAGGGCACATATTCATTCAGTTCGATTGGTTCTCGATGGGTGCAAATAATCTCTATGTCTGTAGACACATAACATAAAATAGAAATAAACAAATTTTTAAAAATTCTGCATCAAAAAGTTCATATATTCAATTGAAGCTATTAAAAAGCTTTTTAAATAAATGGTACAACACATTTGTACAATAGTCTCAATAATCCAACCTAAACGAGACCGACAGGTGATCAGATTATTGAAATGTCGGATAATATGGAAACTGGTGAAGGAGGGGGAAGTGCAGAGAAACAAAACCAAAATTACTGTAAATAGAAGTGCAGAATAGGTATGAAATAGGGTTTGTTATCATTATTTTTAAGGCTTGAGGTTTTTCTTCAATCGAAACCCTTTTTTTTATCTTTTCACTTGCTCGCTCAACATTTCGTTCCTCATTAAAAGGAGGAACTTCTTGTTCAGGCATCCTTTCCTCATTTAATAACAGTGGAACATTAGTGCGAAAACACATATGGTGCATGTAAGCACAGGTATTTATAATTTTGGCTGCTACTGTAGGGTGGTTGTGGAGAGTATGATGCTTCAAACGGCATCTCCAACGAGGCTTTAGAAGACCAATGGTACTCTCCACTACAGATATAACACTGCAGTGATGCTCAGTTTAGTTGGCCTCGAGGGTATTTGGTGCTGCTCCCAGAATTGAAGTCATCAATATGGATTCCAAAGGATAGCCACTATCGCCTGTAACAATTTTCCATGTATTAAATAAGTGCCTAATGACTTAGATATACAAGAAAACTGTGTTAAAAGCAAGGGTAAGGAAGGCATCCAACCTGGATAGAATTGGCCTTGATGAAGCAAGTCATATTCTCTATTTAGTTAGTTATGCTCTCTTCATTATTCTTTTTGACACACTAACACCTAACACACAATATTGTATAATTGTGTGAACAAAATCAATGTAGAGATGACTAAGGTGTGAATAATCTATGGTCACAATTATGAGAAAGGTGTAGTTGTTTCTAGTAAAGCCTAGAATTCTTTCTAGTTTGACTCCCTTCCCTTGAACTTATATTAAATTCAATAAGAATATAATCTCATATTCAATAATTTAAAATAGGTTGTTAAAGTCAATTAGATTTGAATGATTAAAGAAACCTCTTAGAGAAACCAGCCCTACTAAAAATACTTTGTTATATTGAAGAAATTCAAGATATTTCATGAACATGACATTACCAGTTGAGTATACATTTAGTCAGTAAAAATAAAATTATTAAACACTTAGGAGGAGGTGTTATTGTAATTTACATATTGAAATTTGTTTCACTTTAATCAAATATCTTAGCGTGAAGGGAAAATTATCATGTTTGCATAGATACTTCCTAAGCTTTAAGAATAAAAATTATAACAGATTTTCACATAATTTTCAAACATTATCCATTATATTACCAAATTGGCTAAGTTATTCCATAACACTATTATGATAATGTTTGTTTTTATTTATTTAGCATTGTGTCTTACTATGTGCCTGTTCTGGTTACACACATGTTTAATCAGGCAATAATTTCATATTAGTGATGTAGGTCTATTCCCAATTAATTTATTAAATTATCATTAGTTAATATATAACCGTAACAAAAACCAGTGGTAATTTGGTAAAATACTGTATAAAATAGAGTAAAATGGTTTATAAAAGCCAAAAATGTCTCAATCCTTCATTATATTTATTGTGCATCATGACCCGCACTGAAGATCGCTGCCACACATAAGAGTCATGAGTACGACCTGGATATCGTGGCCAAATAGATAAAATATGCTGGTCAGCATCAGAAATCTATAAACAAAAATAATTATTTAGTTTTAGTTCACAAGATTGTTTTTTATGCACCTTATTTATACCTTGGGCTATCAATGAACTAATATTTTGTCATGTAGACTACTTACTATTTGAGTATTGATTGAATGAAAGTTTTTCCGGTTGATGTATAGATGCTCTGGGTGTTCTTCGTCATTTTGGGAAGGTACAATTATTGCAACATGTGTGCCATCGATTGCACCAATGACACCGGGGAAATGGTATTTATGCCAAAACCTAAAACATTTAGTTATCCATTTCAACAACCTTAAAACACTGGTAGGACTATTTTTTTTAATACTGTACCATTAAGCTATTGTTTTAAAATATATTTACTCGTGTCACCTCAGTTCTAATGAACCTGTAGGAATTGCCAATATTATAACTTTAAATTAAAGTTAGGACTTTATCATATTATTGGATAATTTAAGTTGGAAATAAATAATGGTTGCAGAAATTGTTTACAATCAGAGACTTTAGCTCAGTCGGTAGTGTGTCTGCCTACTGAGCTAAGGGTCCCGGATTTGATTCACGGCATGATTGAAAAATTTATCATTGGTGACCTGAGTTTACTCTTTCATATTGATAAATTAATGGCCAGGGACTGGATGTTGTGCCTGTCTTAGTCTTAAGTTAGATTACAAGACCTAGAAAGCTGATAGTGGAAAGAATTTGGCTTGAATATAAAACTGACCCAGGCCACATGCTGGAAACAGTAATGGATGTAAAGTAAAGTAAATTGCAGTAATAGTTTACACACATGTAGAATAGCAGGTAGGGCCTTACACATAAGCTTAAGCCTATATTTTTTTAATTAATTTTCAAGTACACAGCAGTGATCTAGGAAATAAAAAAGGCAAAGTAAATTCATAATAAATATTAATAAAAAAAAGCATTTAAAATATGTTATAAAAATTTCTGCCATCAGGTGGGGGTTACTTTGAACAAAAAAGTGTTTTGGCCGTTTTTTTCTCTTTTAGAAGAATGTTAAAGTCCATTTTGAGTCTTAATTTATAATTGACATTTAATATATTATAGCTTTCTGTACATGATATTGTTATTATTATTATTATTATTATTAGCACCGCGTCTTACTACCCGTTCGGATTATACGCACTTACGCTAATGTCTAATGGCAGGGTGAGTGTGAAATTAAATGAATGACTTACAATTTAACATGGGATCCGAACCACGTGGAGGCCTGGCATTCCTCACATTCACAAGTTGTGATTAATACACGTCTTGTCAGAGGTGAAGGAAGGGTTTGGCAATCAGATAAATCTGTGCCAGGACCGAGGATTGAACCCCGGAACCCCAGCACAGAAGTCTGACACCTTACCCCTAGACCACCAGGTCACCTTTTTTGTACATGGAAATATAAAAATAAATACTACCAAATATAAACTAATTACAAAATTCATTAAAACGCAAACAGTTTGCGGTAAAATGTTGCTTACATATTGTTCATAGTATGATAAACCTATGTATTGGAGGTATTACAATTACAATTTTCCCTGTATTAAATTCCATTTTCTACATAATTTGTTTTTTTTTTCAATAAAATCCACATTGCACCATTTGGTTATTTCAAATTTTAAAAAGTGTTTTAATATTGGCAAACAGTGGAGCTACTTTGAATATATTTATGGTGGGAATATTATTAACATTACATTGTTACTATTGTTTACACAATGTTAGTGATTTTAAATTTTATTTTCTATCAGCTGATTGTTATGATCAGCTGTTATGAAAGGTTTTACGTTTCTTTTAATATATTGTTTTGACTTATTTTTTGTCAATGTGTTCAACATATTAAACCAAACTGTGAACTCACAATGTGACTCCTTGCAATGTTAACAAGGGCCTACAAGTGTGTATAAAAGAAAGGTGGGTTTAAGGCACTACAAAGATTATAGTAATGAACAATTACAATATGTGATAGAAAAGGTACCTACCTAACTTTGTTTGATTTGCTGCATTTCCTCCTCAGTTTGGGGAAATATGATCCGTTGGCCAAGTATGCCTTCCATTGCATCACATACTTGACTGATGCAAACACTAACAAAGGGTTGCGAAACATTCAACACCTTGTCTTGAGCCACATTTGAACCGTCCTAATGGGGTGGAGGCTCAAACTACAAGAAAGGTACATACAAAAAAGGGGGGACATCAGGAGTGAATGCAAGGAGTTCTGTCTTTTCAAGGTTTAAAGACAACATTCAAATCATCAGATCTCGCAACTCCCACCTGTCGCAGAGTAAAACATATGGATAGTCCATCTCAAGAGAAGGTAAAGAATATATACTGCCCCTCATGTTCACCATATTAGAAAACTTACTTAAATATACTCTCGTATACCTAGGGTATGGTGGGTGAATCTTATATTATAAATCACGTCAAGAAGATATTTGTAGAATATAGAATATCAAATTTATTTAAAAGGATTAAATATTGAACATCAAATATAGTTGTAATATATATAATTGTATAATATTTATGGTTTTCACCAAAAAGTCGTAAAAATGTTATAGTATTATCAGTAGATTTTAGAAAGTTCATAACAAACAAATAATCATTTACTTTACTTTAGCGTTGACAGAGTAGATAGGCCACAAAACATTTATAGGCTTGTTTGTGATGATTAAGATACGTTACAAGAGAAAACTTACAATAATATGGTTTATATCTTAACAGTTAAATACCAAAGCGTATTTACACTTAATAACCTCCTTGAACAAAACATAAGAAAAATACCCTAAATTGGTATCCACAAATTTACTCCGAATAATTTATAACAATAAATAGTCACGAGTCTATAGCAAAGGTACAAAAGTTTTAATCCTAAGTTCAACCAACTCAATGTTCCCGCGAACATGCATTTAAATATTTCTCACAGAAATATCGAGTTAACAAACAAACATTCTATATTGATGAAAGAAAATCGATATCTCACAAAAGTTAATAATCGATTATTATCCAGCAAGGATTACGACTCGATTCGCATTGTGATACCAACGAGGTCACATTAAATTTACTACAATGCTCCATATTTTGAGATAAATTGAAATGACGTCAAAACTGAATTTAGAATAAGTAATATTAATACAAAGCTAAGTTAGAGTTGCCAGAAAATAAATTAGATCTTACATTATAATACGAATGAAGCCGGAGCTTCTCCTATTCCTAGTACGGTTAAGGCCCAATTGTGTCGATAGTAGGCTCAGATGCCCGTATAAATACAATCTGCCACAGAGGGGGAAAAGAAGGGAGACATTGGGGGGGAAAACATTTAGGATCGCCAGGGAACAAATTGCGCATGCCTAAAACGAACTTCGGGGAAGTTCGTGGCCGGTCGGGAATCTTCACGATGTGGATATCCGCATTGCGTCAGTCAGTCCACTTTACGGGCGTCGCCGATTTGCGTCCCATTCTTCAAGTTAATATTAGTTTTGTTGCGGTCCCGCGAAGTTACGTCCGACTTGTGTCTATCTTGCATGGAGCCTCGGCAGCGGGTAAACAGGGTAAGTCAGCGCCTTGTTGTTGTTTAGAGTCTATGGTACGCCATCCGATGCTACAAATCTCCCCCCCTTGAAGGGGCGAAGGGGGATGGAGTAGGCCATCACATCCTTCTACTACTTTTTGGCGCCAGATTGTCCTCCAGGACCCTTGTAGATCGGATGTGTGTGTCCGCTGCGACCGCCGAAGGGATTAGGCACAATGCCCAACGCCAGGTCGTTCAGCTGCCCACCATAGTAGCTCCACCGTTTACATCTGATAGAAGGCTGCGAACCGCCACCACAATCTTTTCCACATCAGGTCTGCATCACCAAGCCACTTCTCTCGCGGCATGCGCACGGGATAAAGGGAAGGGGAGGGAGACGACATAGAAAACCGGACTCCTCTGGGCTGCACACACAAAAAAAACAGAAGCAGTAAACAGAATTAAATGTTCTCATCCCTACTTAATTAGGGTCCTTATCCAATGTTCAAAAAAAATTTATATATATTATTATATTTTTTTTTCTCGCTCTCATACGAGGAAAAAAGGATTAGACTAGTTATCACATGGTGCAGTTCGTAGTTTCAATGGCCGCCTGGTAGCACAGAATCAGCCAGTCATTAGCCACTCGGTGCACTATTCCACTAGTTTTGCACTTGTCACTACTACGAGGACGTATCTTGATTAGGTATACACATGTCCGGCACATAATAAAAAATGTACATATATTTATATCATTCAAAATACTTGCCCTGGGCCCAGGAGTAGCAAAGAATAAACAATCCCTAACCTATCATTTACTTGCTAACGTTATAAATATATATATAAGTATATATATATATATGTATATATATTAGTTATCACAATATCCTAAACTCACATAAAAATTAAAAAAGGTCCACACCATATCCCTAGGGACAATTGGGCTCAAACCTTAGGGTGGGAAGATAAACCTTTTTTTAAATGGCTAACATGAGCTCGCCTAGAAATAGATACATCCTTCACATTCTTGAGATAGACGGTCACGGGGGTCAGAAACTTGTCAACCGTCCATGGACCACTCCACCTCTGGCACAACTTTGCTGATCTCTTCTCCGCCGAGGAGCTCAAAGGGAATTCCCTACATAAAACGCTATCCCCCACACAGAAGGGAACGGGGAGTCTCCCTTTATTATAAGCAGTAGCCACCCTTCTTTGAGCCCTTTTAAGGTGATCCAGGGCACGTTGACATCTATCCTTATGGGAGGAGTCATCATAATTCTCTAATAATGGGTCTATGTTCCAAATGGCTAATAGGGGGTGATTCAACTCTCTACCCAGAAAGATGGAAGCAGGAGAACAGCCAATCGAATCATGGAAAGCAGAATTGAAAGCTAAATTCAAAAAATCCAAGTCTTGATCCCACGCATTCTGCGTCTCACTGTGGTAAATAGTAAGAGCTATGACTAAGTTGCGGTTGAATCTTTCCACCTGGTTGGGTCCGGGGTGGTAGGGGCTAGTGGTCACATGTTTGATTCCCCAACCGAAACACATATTTTTGAAACAGCTAGATCGGAAACAAGGACCATTATCACTGACCACAACACGTGGTGCTCCAAATAATGCCCACACTCATCTGCAGAGGGCGTTGACAGTAGTGGTAGCCTTCATATTGCGCAACGGGATCAGAACCACGAACTTGGAAAAGGCATCTACCAAAATAAGGATACACGAATTACCTAAAGTGGAACGGGTGATTGGCCCAATATAATCGATGAAGACCTTGTCCCAGGGACGTTGGGCAACATCGGCCGAATGGAGCCCAACTCTGGAATTTTGGGCGGGTTTAGCCTTTTGGCAGCTCTCACAATGGCTAACCCACTCCTTCACATCGTTATACAAACCGGGCCAGAAGAATTCCTTAGTAATTTTCCTAAAGGTTTTTAAAACTCCAAGATGGCCACCATATGCAGAATCATGAAAATATTTCAGCAACATTGATCGCACCGCCCCTGGCACAACCACTTTCCTGCACTTCCCTTTAGAATTCGTCACAACTAAGAGCCCCTTGAATATAGCATATGACCCTATTTTCTCCCCTCTAGATATCCTGTCTTTTAAGTCTACACACCACGGATCGTTATTTTGGTGGTTCCCAATCGACGTAAAAGATTCAGGAATGGACTGAATAACACAGGAAGCAGGAGCTACCTCGAGAGAACCAATAGGAGAGTTATCTTCCGCCATGCGGGACAAAGCATCTGCCACAACGTTATGTTTCCCGGAAATGTGGTGGGTGGAGAACTTGAACCTGGATAGTCTCCAAACCCATCTCCCTATTTTCCCTAGCTGCTTGGGGTGACCCCACATCCACGCAAGAGCCTGGTTATCGGTGTAGAGCTCGAATTCTCGTTGCTCTAGGTAGTCGGCGAAACGCTCAACGCCTGTGACACAGGCGAGACATTCCTTTTCATAGGCGCTGTATCGCCTCTCGGCATCGGTGAGAGTTCGACTAGCAAAGGCTACCGGCCGTACTCCCTCCGATGACCTCTGAGACAACACAGCCCCCAGAGCCACAGACGAAGCATCAACATGAAGGAGAAATGGAGTAGAAAAATCGGGCATCCTTAGTACCTCGGGGGAGATAAGCTTTTCTTTCAATAGGTTAAAAGCCTGAGCCTGCTCCTCACCCCAACAAAAGGTGACACCTTTCCTCTTTAGAGCATTGAGCGGAGCGGTAATCTCTGAAAAGGCTGGGACAAATCTGGCGTAATAGGCACACATGCCAACAAAACGCATCACGCCCTTGAGATTTGAGGGGGGAGGGTAATTAATGATGGGGCTGATTCGCTCGGGATCTATAAGGAGGTTTCCCTCAGAAATAACATACCCCAGGTATTTGATGGAGGGTTTTGCCCAAGTAACCTTATCGGGATTTACGGTCAGGCCTGCTCGCCTTAATCGAGTCAACACTTCCTCTAAATGCACTAAATGATCCTCAAGCGAATTGCTATATACACATATGTCATCCAAGTAGTTAAATACATAATCGTATTTTATGTCAGACAACACATGGTCCAGTACGCGACTTAAGGCTTGTCCGCCTATACTACAGCCAAGGGGGACACGGTTAAATTCGTATTGTCTCCACGAAGTGACAAAGGCAGTAAACTTTTTTGAAGACTCTGTCAAGGCGCATTGCAAAAAGCTTGCGTTGAGATCAATCAGGCTAAATACACGAGCTCTACCAAGATGCTGAAAGGCTGATTCTACGCTAGGCATTGGGTATGGGTCAAACTGGATCTTTTTGTTGACTTTCCTATAATCGACGATAAGTCTGAAGCCTTCCCCTTTTTTGGGTATAATAAATGCAGGACTTGCATACGGTGAGTTCGAGGGGCGGATGACCCCTTTTGATTCTAAATCATTGATCAACTCCCGAAAAACCTTCATCTTGGGCGGAGCACATGAGTACGGACCTGATCTAATGGGAATGTTGTCACTCATTACGATTTCATAAGGCAGGACGTTACAACTACCTAACCTGGTAGTAATGACGTCTGAAAACTTAGATAGCAGACCCCTAATGGCTATTTTACCATCATCAAACAAACATAAACTATGAAAAATATGATTAGTATAAAACGGGATTTTAACCCTGGGCGAAAACCCAAAACTTAACTCCTTCCTAGCCAGGTCAATGACAGCACCAGTTCCCCACAGGAAGTCATTACCTAAGATTAAGTTGTAGGGTAATGATGGAACACAATACAAGTCCCTCTTCCAAGAAAACCCCTTTATTTTTATGGAAAGACTCACTTTCTCACTAACCTTAAGGAGGTTGCCATTGCCTAAGACAAAGGCCTTAACACCGACTTTCCCCACCAGTATCTTCCCAACATAATTTAAACTATTCAAAAAATCAACACTAATAAACGAAGCACTTGAACCAGTGTCAAGTAAGGCAGAGCCAGGCACGGATCTAATTGAGAATCCAACAACAGGGGAAAGGGGGATAGAAGATTTGGAAACTTCACGCGCGGCGGCCCCCTTACTACCACCACGCGTCACACGTTTCCCGAGGGGCACTCCCACTGAAGGTGCCCTAATTGACGGCAACGATAACATCGGACGTGGGTTAAATCAGAAGATCTCCTTGACCTATTCCCGCCTCTTTGCCTAGTAGTGGGACTAGAACCCACGTTCATAATAGGCCTGGTAATAGTCGCAAGTTGGGGGGGTCTTTCCTGTCTGAAGTTACGGGGTACCTGCGCGGGAAATTCATACAAATATTCCCTCTCGGCCAAAAGTGAACCCTCTATACTGGACGCCAACGAGTAAAGCTCGGAAACAGTAGTAGGCCTATAAGAAAATATGAAATGTCTCCTTGTCAAAGGGGACACATTTTCAAGGATAATATCCACTATGTCATTCTCAGGTACATTAATACCCAACACTTCAATCGCCTCAGAGATAGCCATAATAAATAATCGAAAGGGTTCCTGAGGAAACTGAAAACGGCGAACGTTTTGCTTATACAGGGAGTCCTTATCTCTTTTAGACACTAGAGATTCTAATATGCGACTTTTCACCCTAGTCCAGGGAAGACCTAGCTGAATACACTCAGTGATTAAGTGTGCCAGAAATCCTGACGTCTTGCCAATACATAAGGTTAATAACTCTAAGTCCCCTACGAGTCTGAGTTTCCAAACTCTATGAACCTCTACCAAAAAGTTAAATAATTCCGGGGGCGATAACCCATCGCACACCGGCCAAAGTCTAACGCGCTCGCTAGCGACCTTACTTTGTGTTTTGGAGAGAGTACTAGAAATATGTGGACTAGTGGCGGGGACAACGGGAGGAATTGGGAGTCCACTAACCCCCTCTATCACTACAGGCTCAAGTTTGTGCTGATCCCCATCCTCACAAGAAGGCTGGCTAACGTTATAAACAGTGTCCTTATTATTAGGGTCGCTGGACTTACAAATATTCTCGGACAGCAAGGACCGCAAAACAGCAACAGTTGCCTCGGGGGGAATGGGATTTTCCTCGCCTTGAGCTCCTCACGCAGATCGGAGCCGCTGAGCAGGTAGATTTCAGACCGCGAGCTGATCGTGCTTCCAGAGGCAGAGTCCATGGCAGTCGTGTGATTCATGAAACAGAATTACAAAAAATTAGTTAAACAGAACACGCAAGATGCAATCACTCTGAGCGCAGAGTGGCGCAGATTTTGAACCGTCCTAATGGGGTGGAGGCTCAAACTACAAGAAAGGTACATACAAAAAAGGGGGGGCATCAGGAGTGAATGCAAGGAGTTCTGTCTTTTCAAGGTTTAAAGACAACATTCAAATCATCAGATCTCGCAACTCCCACCTGTCGCAGAGTAAAACATATGGATAGTCCATCTCAAGAGAAGGTAAAGAATATATACTGCCCCTCATGTTCACCATATTAGAAAACTTACTTAAATATACTCTCGTATACCTAGGGTATGGTGGGTGAATCTTATATTATAAATCACGTCAAGAAGATATTTGTAGAATATAGAATATCAAATTTATTTAAAAGGATTAAATATTGAACATCAAATATAGTTGTAATATATATAATTGTATAATATTTATGGTTTTCACCAAAAAGTCGTAAAAATGTTATAGTATTATCAGTAGATTTTAGAAAGTTCATAACAAACAAATAATCATTTACTTTACTTTAGCGTTGACAGAGTAGATAGGCCACAAAACATTTATAGGCTTGTTTGTGATGATTAAGATACGTTACAAGAGAAAACTTACAATAATATGGTTTATATCTTAACAGTTAAATACCAAAGCGTATTTACACTTAATAACCTCCTTGAACAAAACATAAGAAAAATACCCTAAATTGGTATCCACAAATTTACTCCGAATAATTTATAACAATAAATAGTCACGAGTCTATAGCAAAGGTACAAAAGTTTTAATCCTAAGTTCAACCAACTCAATGTTCCCGCGAACATGCATTTAAATATTTCTCACAGAAATATCGAGTTAACAAACAAACATTCTATATTGATGAAAGAAAATCGATATCTCACAAAAGTTAATAATCGATTATTATCCAGCAAGGATTACGACTCGATTCGCATTGTGATACCAACGAGGGCACATTAAATTTACTACAATGCTCCATATTTTGAGATAAATTGAAATGACGTCAAAACTGAATTTAGAATAAGTAATATTAATACAAAGCTAAGTTAGAGTTGCCAGAAAATAAATTAGATCTTACATTATAATACGAATGAAGCCGGAGCTTCTCCTATTCCTAGTACGGTTAAGGCCCAATTGTGTCGATAGTAGGCTCAGATGCCCGTATAAATACAATCTGCCACAGAGGGGGAAAAGAAGGGAGACATTGGGGGGGAAAACATTTAGGATCGCCAGGGAACAAATTGCGCATGCCTAAAACGAACTTCGGGGAAGTTCGTGGCCGGTCGGGAATCTTCACGATGTGGATATCCGCATTGCGTCAGTCAGTCCACTTTACGGGCGTCGCCGATTTGCGTCCCATTCTTCAAGTTAATATTAGTTTTGTTGCGGTCCCGCGAAGTTATGTCCGACTTGTGTCTATCTTGCATGGAGCCTCGGCAGCGGGTAAACAGGGTAAGTCAGCGCCTTGTTGTTGTTTAGAGTCTATGGTACGCCATCCGATGCTACACATTCATCTGGTAGCACCCAGTTGCGAGAAACCGTAAAGCAACAAGCACCTAAAAAATTATATTAGGCCCACAATATTTCAAAGGTATTTCATCGATGTATTATCTTTAGACCTCATTATTAAAAAAGTATAACACTGTACATATTTTATTTCGACTAACTTATATTTTGAAAACCAAACATAAGTAAGCCCTATCATGAATTTTAAAATAAAATAACTTACAATGTTTCAAGTACTATATTCTAGTCTATTCAATTTAATAACCATTTATCCTAATATTAAACTGTTCTTAAAACAAGTCTTTTTACTGTGCTTAATAATGCTATTATGTAGTGCTAATTTTTTAATAACACAATTTGTCTATAGTACAGTACAGCTTTGTGTACAAGACCCACGAGTGAGATTTAATTTGTACTCTTTGTGATATTACTTCAAATGTTCTCTTACATGTAGTACCTAAATGAGACTAAATAAATAATAAAACTAAGATCTTTGGCATAAATAATAATTGTTAAGTTATATGCCTTCTTATCTCTTTATAAATAACAAATATGACCAAACCAAAACATCGAGTTAAAAAAAAAAAACCAGAAAAAGACTATTATTAATTATTATTATTATTATTAGCACCGCGTCTTACTACCCGTTCGGGTTATACGCACTTACGCTAATGTGTAATGGCAAGGTGATTGTGAGATGAAATGGAGGACCTACAGTTTAACATGGAATCCGAACCACGGTGGAGGCCTGGCATTCCCCACATTCACAAGATGTCTTGTCAGAGGTGAAGGAAGGGTTTGGTAATCAGATAAATCTGTGCCGGGACCGAGGATTGAACCCCAGCCGCCAGCACAGAAGTCTGACACCTTACCCCTAGACCACCAGGTCACCGACAGAAAAAGACTTTGTATTAAAACATTTAACTTAAGCATTGTATTATCAGGCTATATAAAACGTGTATGAATAATTACTAGGTAGGCCTATACATTATTTTTTTTGTTTCTAATAATTTAAGTTGGGCCCATTTTTTTATAATTTTATTTTAACAGGAGGAATTACACCTGTAGGTTAAATGGCACACTTCCAACTATAGCAGTTCATGGGATTAACAAAGGAATTACATTGGTGTATAAATTAATATAATAATAGTGTTGCAATAATATACATGCTTATTTTTATTTATTTTTTTACACTTTGGACATTAAGTGTTTAAAATATAAAGACTTTATTACAATAGGCTTGTGATTGTTAGAGTACAAATAAAATGATCATAGGCCCTACAATTTATCTAAAACTTCCAACTGAAAACTATAATTAGACCTATTCTGCACCATTTTCCCAAGCAAGTGTTTGTTTACTAAAATATTAGCATCTTTTTATGGCATTCCATGTTTAACAAATATGATGTAGGTTCGATATTACACATAATCTAGCTGAAGTGTTATAAAATATATAATTTAGGATTTTATTGAATATAAACTAAACAAAAAGCGAATGCAATTATTTAAGTTCTACACCTAGGTTTTAGTCTTGAATAGGATAGTTATGGAGATAGGCATTTATTATTTTAAGTTAAGAGTGAAACTATTGGAGCAAATTAAGTAGCTATTCTTAAATATGTCATATAAAGATTAAAATGAATACTAAACAAGTTTTTACTTACTTTGATATCAGTAGGAATCACAGATTTACGTGTCACTCTTGGCAATCTGGGTTCTAATGAGGCAATTAGTTGCCTCACCAACTCCTTATTTAACCTAAATAACTTAATAAATCTACTCTCTGATAAAGCCCAAGGATTTTCTCTGTGATTAAATATTATGTGCCGTTGAATGTTATCCCTTCTTTCTTTAAAATCGTCCTCTAAGATTTGCAAGCGAAGTAAAGGAGGTGCATCCATCTTGTTTTATTTCTCTACTTGATAGACAAACATCTACTCGTACGGTGTGAGGCTGGCGAGTAGAAACCTCTCGCAAGTCGATAGTATGACGTCAGTTTTCGCTGCGTAGACGTTTCAAAATTAGAGGTTTGCGAGATTGTGTGTGAAATGCGAGAAATCCGCTAGCGACTCGCCACCGCGCACGTTTCAAAATTAGAGGCCCAGACCTCCTCTATTCTAGACTTTCGTATATAAGAGGGCCACAGCTTGTTTTGAGCAGGGGTCGAAACCCACTGCTCGTTCTAGTTTTGAAACCTGTGATTAGACTTGCTACCGAATGAACTTGCCAGCTGCTGTCTCGCTAGTCGCAGTCTGAATGATAGTCTAGAAATACTTATGCTGCGAAAATCTACAATCGAATACAGATTACTCGCTAGCGACTGAATTTTAAATTTGGGAACATTGCATTGCATACATTACTTCTTCTAATAGAAGAGGGTATTTTAAATGAAATGCTAAAAGGATTTAACTGAAAACACAAAAATAAGCTAATTAATCAAGCATTTATTTATTTGTTTAGGGAATAACCAACAGTTATTCTTCTAGGTTGTCATACAAAAAGGGAATAATCAACATAGATAATAGAATAATAAAAATATTTTTTTCTTCTGTCGAAACCATAATTTATTTAATTCCTCTCTATTAAACAACTAAGAAACACCTGCACTCTATAAAGAGGTAAAGTAAACTGAATTAAATATATTTTGTTTTGTTTAGGTATTGAGATTTGACATCTGAGAATGTGATTTTCTATGTTTACAAGTTCTGGTTTGAAGATTCGTATTTTTTTGCTAATATGATCAGTTTTTAGTTTTAAATAGTTTCAGATTAGTTTTAGTTAAAATGGAAAGTTTAAGCAGAGGTAAGAAGATAGTTCATTTAGCTCTAAAGAAGCAGCAACAAGTGTCTGATAATACACAACATAATGGTGAACTTTGACAACTTACTCAGGAGTTAAATGTTCCTGTTGATGATGAACAATCAAAATTAGTTTAGAATGACATTATCAATACTGAAAACGTGAACCAATACCAATAAATTGTGATTAGTATTAACAATGAAGACATTATTACACTGAGTGGCGTAGATGAACTGAATGCAATTGAAAATCCAGAACAAAATCAAGACATTGTTAGTACTATTATTTGTAAGGACACTGTTGCTATAGATTTTAATCATGATGTAAATATTTTTGTTAATCCAAGCAATGACAATCAACAATAGCAGTAAAAACAAATCAAACCTTAAAGAACATATCCTCAAACACCTTAATAACAAATTTAAAAAGAATAAGATTATAAACATCAAGTCAGACAAAGGAAACACAATCGTTCTCATGAATCTTAATGATTACATTTCCAAAACCATGGATTTTATAAATAGTAACAATATTGTCGAACTGAAAAATGATCCTACCATCAAATTTCAAAAAACAATAAAAAATGCACAACCAAACATTAGTCCTCTAGTCATTTGTTACTTATTGTCTATATAGTTTAATAAAGTTGAATTATTTGTGTTTTTTCGTTATATTTTTACTTATCATGTATGTGACCTTGACTCACATTTTTAATGTGTTATTTTAATAATGTTCTGATATCTTAAATCATATGTGTATTAATCAATAAATTATTTGATTTTAATTAATCTATATAGACTTACTATAGTAAAAGTTTGTAATTTCACAAAAATCTTTCTTACTTATACTTATTTATTCTAAATATCTTCATATTAAATTCTATAAAGATAATGACAGATAAGTTGAACACTGGCCAAGACGAGAGCCCAGAGACAAACACAATAAATATTAATACTTCTTTAGAGTCTTTAAATAATAATATTAATCAAGATGAGACGATAGGAGCAGGCAGAAAAAGAAAATTGTGACAAATGCCATAAAATGAAATGGGGAAAAGAATTAAGACATCTGCAGGGCTAGCATGAGCACCACGGAGACTGTTACCAATGTCTGATTGGAACACCACCAAGTATATACTAACAAGTGTGATTGTGAGCGCTCTTTGGTAGTTACCAACCACGGTAAGATATCGAATTTTTTATATAAGTTAAAAAACCTCTCTACCCCTCTGTTAGCCTACTGATACATCTTATTTTTGTATTTCCTTTCGTTGAATTTAATATACTATTTACATTTTGTTATAGTAGTATTTATTTATGTGTTTTAGGGTTTAATTTTTTCAAGTTTTGTGTATACTCATGTTTATAGCACATAATAGCATTTTTCAAGTGTTGTTTTTACAGTTTATATTAGGCTATAATATAGTTGCTATTTAAATGCTTTGTGTCAGTTTTATTCATACTTTAGAAGTGTTAGATAAGTTGTTTAGTTAAACAGTGTGTATTATAAAACTTTAATTAGTGTTAATTTTTTTTACGTTAGATATAGTTGCTCATAAAACACTTTGTTTAAGTAATATTAATAATCATGTTAGATTAGGTTAGGTTAGGTTTGGTATGGACCACTAGTTGAACAGTGTGTATTATAACACTTTAAAAGGTTGGATTCTTTTCTCATTAGTTTGATAATTTATAGTTCACGTTAGTTTGTATTAATTTTATTATTTTATATTGTAAAATCTTTTGATATGGAAGCACTTGCCCATCTTCAATTAATTATACTAAGAAGAAGGGTAGAGAGGCAATGAATGCAATTGCGTAGGCAAATGCTTTGTGATATTAGCAATCCTTTCGAAATCTCCGAGAGCATTCCAAAGTTTGTATAGAATAAGTCTTGTTATGGGTCGGGATTTGTGTGATCTCTTGAGGGGCAGGCTCCAAAGAACCCTAGCATCAGGGATTCCGGTCCACATACAGGTAAATAAACTTTTAATGCACATTGTCAAATTTAAACATGTGAATTTGTTCTATTTTGCTTAAGTAGGCCTACATTATTATAATGCAATCTTATTCGGCATGTAGGTACTTGCTGCGCTAAGTTTCTTCTCTGAGGGTGGCTACCAGCGTGGAGTGGGCCAAGATGCCTTTGTCTCATTGATTCAGACAGCAATTGTCTCATGCATCCATGCTGTCTGCAATGCGGTATCAGCCCAATTAGCAGACCGGTGGATAGTATTTCCTACCACCGTAGCCCAAAGAGAGAGGGTACAATATGGGTAAGTATAAACCTAGGTTATAGGTTAGCTTTTAAGAAGACATTACCAATTTTTTTACATTATATGTGGGCACTTTAAATGAATGGTGAATTTCCAAAACGTTGTAAATGCCACATATAGGTGAAATATGTTTTTTAACGGAAATGGGTTGTAAATGCCACGCTTCACGCTGTGGAATATTCGTGACAAGATAGTGCTGATCCTAGCGGTAGAAAATTTAAGTTGAACTGTTGTGCAAGTCATAACGTTGTAACAGCCAAGGTGCAATTCGAGCGGCAACGTTGGCCAGTTGCTTTGTAATAGTGACAAGTGACAACTCTGTGTATGTTTCTTGTTTATTTATTGCTATGAGTTCTAATGTAAGTCAACCTTCTAAGAAAAAAAGATTTGAAGATAACTGGTTTAAAAACAAAGTGAAAAAACAAAGAAATTCGGGTAGTGAATATGTATCTCCAAAATCTTTAAAGATAGTCAAAATGAAAAATTCTCTAACTGAGGTAAGAGATGTGATTACATTTAATTTAAATGTGTGTATATAAATGAACTAGATAGCTGTTGCCCGCGGCTTTGCTCGCGTGGAAGTTGATTATATACAAATACGAAAATATGCATATGTATTTACAGATTAATTTAAAATGTTATGTTGATGACCATAACTTGACCTCAGATCAAAAATAATGCAAGTCCGATACAAATTTTTACCCCCTTTTTCATCCCTTATTAAATAAAATTTCCAAAATTCCTGAAACACGTATTTATTTGTTTTACGTCAATAACCGAAATACAAAATTTTGTTTATGTAACTTTCAAAATGACAGACTTTCATACATATTATCATCCCATATTTTGACCCCTTTGGGGTGAAATTTTCTAAAATCCTTTCTTAGTGGGTGCCTACATAACAAAATGAATATACAGTCCGAATTTCATGCTTGTAGCCTTGATAGTTTGCGCTCGGCGATGATGAATCAGTCAGTCAGTCAGTCAGTCAATCAGGAAATGTTATTTTATAAGTATAGATGAACATTTTTTTACTTTTTCACTACTTTAAGGATGGGGAAAGTATTGTGATCATAGAAAAATACTCCTTTTGAGGTGTAAGTAATAATTATATTTTAATTTAAATATGACGTGTAAATAAATAAATAAAACTGATTTTACTTTCTCGTTTACTCAAGGAGGAAGAAAGTATTGTGACCATAAAAAATCTGACTTGAGATTTTAATGGATGTACTTTCTGCACCAACTGATTCAATCACACACGATAGATTTACACGCAACAATCGACATTATGATTGATGGCTTTACTAACCCTTATCCTCCAAAGGACGTTATGCTGCAGATTTTTATGGGTAATTAAAAATATGTCGATCTAGGTTGGGTTTGAATCCATGAACATCGGATCCAGAGGCGAGTACTTTACCCCTAAACCAGATCTAGGTCGACTCAACCCCAATGATTAGAATAGTTACTTAAAGGTATTTTTTTTCTGGTTTCAGGTGAAGTGTAAATGCACGTTCGCATGCAGATCCATACGTTTGGCATATCGACATGAGCTGTTTAACAACTTTTATGAAATGGCAGACTACAACAAACAACAGAACTATCTGCAACGGTTTATCCATCCACAGTTAATCAAAAGAAGACGTTATGGTAAATACGATCATCCAAGTGAAAGCAGGAGGCAGCACTCTTTTAGTTACCGTATGATTCTTCCTGGTGGCTCAGACGTAAGAGTTTGTCTTAAAACCTCTTGAAATACCTTTGGAGTGACTCCAAGAAGGGTTCAACTGTTGGGGGAGAAGATATTGGCTGGTAAAATGGATAGTTCAGACCAAAGAGGTGGGCCAAGAAGGACTCTTAATAACATTGAGTGGACAGATAAAATTGTGGAGCACATTAAGAGCTTTCCCACCATTGAAAGCCACTATGCAAGGAAAATATATCTAAACAAGCTCTTCTTATCCCCAGATTTAAATGTAAGCAGAATGTACCGTGCTTTTTTGGAGAAGTATTGTTCTGAATGCCTTCCTGGTAGGCCCCCAGTTACACGACAGTGGTATAATGAGATTTTCCTTTTACGATTCAACTTGTCTTTTGCAAGACCCAAGGTTGATACTCGCTCTACTTGTGACAGCCTTGCTGTCAAAATCAAGTAAAGGTGATCAATCAGCTATTATAGAGCAAGAGTTACACCACCGTCGAGCAGAGTCTGCCACAAAATTAATGTCATCTGACATGAAAAATGCTCCAACATCTGATGCTTATGTTATTGCTTTCGATCTACAGCAACAGATGTATATCCCTCAACTCACTCATACAGAAATGTATTATTCCCAGCAGCTTGCGGCTTGCAACTTAGGAATTCACGACTCTGTCACGGGGAGGGGAACTATGTGTTTGTGGACAGAAAATTTTGGTGGAAGAGGGTCTTTGGAAATAGCTTCTTGTTTGTACAAATACCTCACGACAGAAGTTCGTATGTGTGAAAAGAAGCTCATTTTATGGTCTGACAATTGTGGAGGTCAGAACAAAAATCAGTATATTATCGCCATGTATCTTGTTCTGTTAGCCAATAATTTTTTTTCTGAAATATTTCACAAATTCCCAGTGAAGGGACATACATTTCTCAGCTGTGACAGAGACTTTGCAGTCATCGAGAAACGTAAAAAAGTTTGTAAGGCTTACACATTGATGGATCTGGTTCGTATTATTACTAGTGCAGCCCAAAACAAACCTTTCACATGCACAGTGTTTGAAGAGTTCTATGATTTCAAAACTATTGCCCATGCTAAACTAAACACAAAGAAGTTAGGAATTTCATCAGCATCACAGCTCCGCCTTACAGCTGAGGAATTTGGTAAAGTGATGGTGGCAAAAGGAACTGGTGAGCTTGCAGGTTGGTGTAAAGGGATTAATGTGCTGAAGGAGGGAATTAAATTAGAGGACTTCAAAGACATTCAATTACCTACAGCTCGAACACATTTCGGAATTCCAGAAAAAAAGAAAGCCGATATCAGGAGAATGATTCCTTATCTGGAACAAGACGCCCAACACTATTTTGAAACAATGTTGACACAATCAGGGCAACACTGTGCTGAAGAAACCAATGGTTAAAGACAATGATAGTAAACTTTTATTAAAGTTTTACATTTTTTCTGAAAAAATAATTAACTGTTTATTATTCATTATGGTGTACTGAAATTTCTCTTTTGCAGTTTTATTGTTTCGGTGTATTATAATATATTTTTTTTATAAAAAATAATTCAATGTAAATTCAGCTGGTGTAGCAGAATTCTTTTATGGGGTATTATTAAATTTTTCATGTTTTTACCTGAATTTGTCTCTTAAGACAGCAGCTGTCCAACAACAATAATGCTGGTATATACAACGTTTTGACTTGCAAATCTGTTGGCACTTACAACGTTTTGGAACTAAAGTGAAGTTTATTATTAATGACATATGTTAAAAAATAGATCAAATACATTTTAACATATTTTCTTCATTTCTTATGTTCCTATAAATTACATTGTAATATTTCATGTCTTTAACGATATTAGATTAGAAGAAAATTAGTTCTCTCTCCTGAAAAATTTTAATTTTGGCATTTACGACGTTTTGGAAATGCACCATTCAAATATAAGTTTGGGGTTGTCTTGATGAATTCACTTCTTGCCACGCACTTCCCAACGAAAGCTGCACACTATTCCAACAGCAACGGCCTTTCTATATCCTTGTGCTGCTTTCTAGCATTGATCCTAGAAACTAAGTAAACGCCATCTATTAACATGTCAACAATGCATTACTTACACTGTCCTCAGTCTCATGGGTGTTTGGGGGTTGAATCGGTACACTTTGTGATTATTTAGACAGCTCTACACCTGATCACATGAATTCCAATTCAATTCTCAAGGGTACAGATAAAGGCGTCAGCGAATAATTTGACTATTCGGATACAGCCAGCCTAATAATTCCTCAATTAAATCTAATAATTAAGGTTATACACCTATATACTAATTACATTAATCGTTGAGGAATTGGGGAGGTTGAATTGTTGGTTTAATTTAAGTGTACACACATTTGCGTTGAGAGAGAGAGAGAGTGGAAAAGAATTAAGAAAAATTACTCACAAGGCACCTGAACCCAATCACCCTAAACATAATATATTGCGATGTTGGGGGTGGGGGGATATATATATATCCCCACCCCCACCCCCAACATTGCAATATAATCGCACCAATTACTCCTGGGAAGCCTAGAACTTGGGAAAATCTAAAATATATATATCGCACCCCTAGAACAACACTGTCACAACTCCAAAAAGGTAGTTTTGAGAAAAATCGATTTGAAACTTTTATGACAATTTATTTAGTTGGTCTTTAGAGGTATTGAGCTGAAATGTATAGGATTAGTAGGTCACTATGAATAAAAAGAGAAGGTATATTAATACATTCATATATTTTATGAAATAAGATTTTAAGATTATGGCTGCTTGCTATACTACTGACAGTATGCAACACTGCCTCTTCACTAAATATGGCAGTATTGATTTAACATTTAGAACAATGTAGTGCCACAACTCACAATATGGCAGTGTTGCATTTATGGTTTTAAACAAAACAGTGCCTTTAAGTCCCATTATGGCAGTATTACATTGTTATTATTTTAAAAATTAGGGACACTTTGTAACACTCATACTTACCACAATGTTCAAGAAATTAGTTTCAATCCTCACAATGCTTACATCATTATTATGTTTTATTAAATGTATTTGGAGAAAGAGTTTAATGAAATATACTTGTTTAAGACTTTTTAAATTCATTTTATTTGAACAAAGGAAAAAATCACTCAATATAATAATAGTTAGGAATTAAAATAGTATCATCATTTAAGTGTATATTATTATAGTTTATGAAAATTAATGAGGTATATTAAGTAACTACCACTATTATAAATAAACATAAAGAGTTCTTCACCCCAAATTATGATTAGAATTAGAGTTCAATAACTAATCAGAGTTGGTGTTAATTTTCAACTCTTTGAAAAAAAAGTGGTATGTTCTAGGAATAAGATTGGATTCACACAAGCGAACGAGATCATGCTCTTTAGCTGCCGAGATTCCAGGACATTCCAGAAAGGCTTTCTGTATTGTTTGAGCGTTGTCAGAACTATTCTGTCTCCTTCTAGTCTTTCTTTTGATGATTATTTCCATGAATTCCTCATCATCATAACTTGTTTTATACTGCAATCGGTCAGAGAATTCTTTGGTTACTCTAATCACTTTGATGTCGTTCCACACAACCTTTTGTCCAATAGTGTTTATTGAAAAGTTGTCACCCATGTTTTGGGTAAGATGTTTAAGGTCGATGATGTCTTCAGAAGAGAGTTCGTTAAGTATGAAGGGCTTTCCACTCTTTTTTTCACTTTGAATTACAGGCACCCATTGGTGAGGGCTGTAAATAGAGCCACCTTTTAAAAGTCTCGCCTTTTGTTTTTCTATGATGGAGTGCATTGTGTCTCCCTCATTCTGAGTGTGGCCAGTAATAAAAAATTTATGCGTAATACTCGGAACGTCATAATTGGCCACAACATAAAGATACAGGCATGCTATGTATTTATTCTTCTGCTGGCCACTGCAGTTATCAGAATAAAAAATTGTCTCCTTGTTTAGGCAGTTAGATTTCAAGAAATTATGTACGCATGTACCAATCTCATTAGGTCCTCGGTTTGCTTGATCTTCATGCCATAGATAACAATAGCCTTGATTTGTGCCCATTTCATAAATAGTGAAATTGAAAGTTGAGAATTTTCTAGAGTAATAAAAATTTGAAACTTGTGCCGACGGAGTAGTCAAAACTGCTTGAAGGTCATAGCAAGCAACAATGGTACTATCTTTGTGTTTGGTTGCAGTGTCCTTGTCACGCTGTTTCTCAAGTCTGGAACGTTCAGTTTCGTGCTTATGAGTAGCAATCTGACTTTGCATGACCAACTGTTCTTCTTTGTTGCTATTATCATACCGCTCTCAGATAGAACATTGATCTTTTTTAGGTATGAAAAAACCAATATTTAATTTGTGATTAAAAATATATGATTATGTACCAAGTTTACATGATGCTCTGTTGTCTTCCTTACATTTTTTCTCAAACAACCTGTGCATTTCTGCAATTGTAAGTTCACCAGATATAAATTCCCTTTTAGTTTGCTTTCTCAAATAGTGAGACTCAACTCTCGGGAAAGAGTTAATGTGATCACAAACTCTTTGCATGATGTCAGGATCAAGTTGTTTCTGCTTGCCATGCAATCCTCCCAAGTCTCCTTCCACCGATTCAAGAGTCTCATTCCCTTTAATTAAGGCAGTCCTTACAGTTCGGTCACCAATATTCAAGGTTGCCATAAACATTTTTTTGCAAACTCTCTTTCTTTTTCCAAGAATTGGAAGGTAGTAGGCACGATTGTCTTTTCTAGTTGAGCCTTCACGGATGTACCTATATTTTGGTGTAATTGTATGTGTGCAATTGACTATAAATGCACGTTGCAATGTCACGTTACCCATATTCCAGTAAGCACGCAAGGCTTCTTTGCGTTGCTCTTCTGAGACAGAGACTGAGCATTGTTGTTTGCATTTGGATCCACATGGTGGCTGTAATTCCTTTTCGCTAATGCTCTTGCCCCGAGAATTTATATACGAGACTCCTGAATTGTGTCTTCTTCAAAACATTTCTCTTCCATGTTTCTTTACTTCTCTTCCTTTTCCTGCTTACATTATTACCTAATTGTAGCTCACCATTCGACTTCTCAGAAATTCCTGCTATAGGACCATCATTTGGTGACTCACTGCTTCCTTCCAGTGACTTTTCACTATCTACCTCATCAGATTCTGATATTGTCTGATGTACATGTGTTTTTTCTGTTTTATTCCTGTGTTTATTTACATTTTTTCCACATTCAATATGTTCCTCTTCACTCTTATCGCCATCCATATCCTCACCGTGAGAAGTTAATCTACTATGCATGGGTGGACTAGGGATATATTTGAATGTAGACCTACATCGTGACTGATTTTCAGCAACATTTTTGGAATCATCTTGAAACAGTTCTTCTAATTTCTCAACCTCATTCTGACTTTGATCTTCATTCTTTGAGGCATATCTAGAATTCTTTGTCTCTTCTAAAATACCTGTAACTGAAAATCCCAGAAAATTTTCAAGCTATTAATGCATTTTGGTTTAGCCTTTTGATACTTTTGATTTTTAATTATATCTGGTCTTTATTTACACAAATACAGCAGTAAAAAATAAAAAAAATCCAATTAGAAATTCAATATTAATCATAGTAGCTAAAAATATCAAAACCTAAATTTTTTAGTCTTTGAATTAAAAATATAATATTTATATTACTAATAAAACACGCAAATAAAACTTACACTTAAGCATCTAATCAAATGTGTCACATAATGCTATGTGTGGTTAATGTTTTGGTAAATAGATCATACCTAACCATTAAATAATCTAAACAAGTTCTTACCTTCATTCACATTGATAGCATCCATGTTTTGTTCAACCAAGCTGACAATGTATTTCCCCCTAGATAGCATTATTTAGACAGTTCTCAATAAAATACTAAAGAAAACGTTAACAAACACAGATTTATTTAATAAACCATTCACACTACAGGCAATTATTAGCGCCATAGACAACAATACAATGAAAAGTAATTTTATTGACAAATGAACTACAACTATGAACAGGGTTACCATCAGTCACTGCCATAATTCAAAATAAACTATCAATATGCATACATAAAAATTAATTACCTATCCATACTTAAGACCAAAACTACCACAAGTCAATATGTGGCTGAGATAAACATAATAATATTGCAACTATGAGTTGTTAAACTGCCATAACTTAAAATGTGGCGTTTGATAAACCCAGTCAATACAATGTAACATTGCCACAACTCTAAATGTGGCGGTGTTAGTTTGGGTAACAGCAATACCACATCACTTATTATTGATAAAAGACTGCCACAATAATTAGTGTGGCAGTCTTGTTTTGAAGGATATTTGAATGTGTCTTAACTAGGGTGTCCCAAAAAAACGGAATTAATTTTTTTTTTCGCATACCCTCTTATTTTTTTCCTTTTATGTCAAAACAATTGTAAATAAAGTTTCATGTAATTTGAACTACGGCAACCCGTGCCGACTTGCATATAAACGTGTCAGTCAGTACATGTATACTTGAGCAAGCGAACGCTGACGACACTTGTCTGTAGCGGAGCACCCAACAGCTGCAAATGGTAAAGATAAAACAAAAAAGATAAAGGAAGGTTTTGGAATGCTTCGTCAGTGAGATTGTGCAGCCCGTGAAACGTGTCAGTACCAGTTCACTCAGGACAGCGCACGTCTACGTGTCAATGTGCTTATAATTCCAAGTTGTTTAGTTAGTAAATGTTTGTATAGTTTTTAATAAGTGAACAGAACATGGCAGTGGAATTGCGTAGTTCTAAAAAAGTGATATTTTTAATAGGTAATATAAGACATCAAATAACGGGTTCAAAACTTCCGTCTAATGGACAAGTTCTCGCAGTTTTGTTTTACAATATTCGAGAAGTGAGTTTAAGTGTTAATGAAAGTGCAAACCTCGCTATTCGCGAATGTATTATATTTTGGAAAAGGCACGCATACCTACCAAATCGTTGCCAAATTGTGTGAGGAAGCTTGTTAATATGTATCAAGTTTGGAGAGACTTACAAAAAAATGCAAAGAAATTACAAGACGTATTCAAGCGGCGACAACAAGAATTTGTAATTAATTTAGACAATTTGTTCGACATTGCACATGCTGATGCACTTCAATTAATGAAAATAGAGGAAGATAGGATGTTCTTGCAGCGCCAAAGAGAGCCGGGCCGTCCCGGTCACTTAGGTGGAGTGGATAAAAAACTGGCCAAAAGAGAGGAAAGGGCGCAACTGAGGGCTGTCAAAGAAGACAATCGGCGAATAAAATATCTTTCCGATTCAACATCCTCGGCATCATACGAACCATTGCAAGAAGATTCCTCTTCGAATTCTAGTGAAAATATGGATTCAGAAGATTTCCCAACACTGATCGAAAGCTCAGAACCTGGGACAAGTAAATCAGTATTGAGGAAAGACTTTATTACTCCAAAGTTAGTTGCTGCATTAGACAGGTGTCAGTTAAGTATGCGAGATTCTGTGTTTATTCTTGAAGCTACTATTGATGCGTTTGGATTTAACATTGACGAATTTCCGATAAGTAAGTCTTCAATTCAACGAATCCGAACAGAAAAACGGAAGGAACGTGCGGAAAACATAAAAATTGATTTTCAAAACGAGGTACCGGATGTAGTGACCTTACATTGGGATGGCAAACTGTTGCCTGCTTTGAGTGCTCGAAAATCGAAAGAAGAACGCTTGCCTATAGTTATTTCATTTGGACTAAAAGAACAACTCATTGCTGTGCCGATACTGGATAATTCCTCAGGCAAAGAACAGGCGCAGGCTATTTGGAAGGCGATCTTAGATTGGAATCTCGAAAACAAGGTCCAAATTCTCTGTTGTGATACTACGGCTTCGAATACAGGTCGTTTTAATGGTGCTTGTACGCTCCTCGAGCAAAAATTGATAGGGAAATGCTTTTTTTCGCTTGCCGCCATCATGTATACGAACTGGTGTTAAAGGCCGTATTCGAAGTGAAAATTAAACAAGTGGCAACAAGCCCCGATATTCCACTCTTTAAAAAGCTCAAAGAGAATTGGAAAAATATCGATACCACTAAAATACAGTGCTATAGAGAAACAGTGGAACTGTTCAGAACCGTACCCGAACTTGAAAATTTGCTGGACTTTTACCGAGATGAACTTAAAAATGTTATGGTCAGAGAGGACTATCGAGAATTGATCGAACTTTCTATGGTATTTTTAGGTGGAGATGCAGAAAAAAAAATTAAAATCAGACCTCCGGGTGCCATGCACCAAGCTAGATGGATGGCCCGAGCGATTTACTCCCTAAAACTATCGTTATTTAGTTCTCAGCTGAAATTAAACACCAAGGATAAGAAAGCACTGTTAGATGTCTGCTTGTTTATTGTAACAATCTTGTTAAACATGGATCAATGATTTTTGGGAGTTAAAGCACCCCACAAAGATTTGTGCTTTTTAAATCTTTGAAAGCTTACGAAAAAGGAAAGAAAAATCTCGAAAGTGCTTTACAGAAATTTTCCGCATTTTTGGTATTTGACTAGAAATAGCGATTAGACTTTTTGATGTGATGTGGGGAAGAAACAAAATTTAAAAAGGGGCAAATTTAACATAGGAAAAAATTTTGCTCATGGAAAAGATACATTTCCCCAAAAGGGAAAAATTTGTGGTTTTTGATGGGAGTTTATACATTGATTTTGAATTGTTTATTTAGTTATTTTTTTTATATACATTGTTTCTTGTTATTTTTTTTTTACAGAAAAAGCATCGGATTTCAATCGTCAAGAGCCCTTCTTTTTTTTCTAGACTTAAAATTGTTTATAGTTTTTTTAACGAGAGTCCCTCTTCATGGGAAGAATAAAGCTTTTTTTCTAGACGCAAAAAAAACATTCAGTCTTAAGAGTGAAATCGCTAAAAAAAACGGAAAAAATAATGCAGGGTTTATGGATAATAAGGTGAGGGGAACAAAAAAATTTTTGTTTCTGCGTACAAACCCACGAAGTATATCCCGACGAAAAGAACTTTGAAACGAAAAAATGTTCCCGTAATTTCTTTTATGTAATATGTTAAAAAATCTGCTTTGATTAAATTTTGGGGTCTTATTCCAAAGAAAAAAC